>PVJL010019296.1:0-14152 GCA_004026885.1 Lyroderma lyra | reverse complement strand
ATGGAAACAATCAAAGTGCCCTGTGACAGATGACTGGATAAAGAAGCAGTGGTACATATACACAATGGAATATTACTCAGCTATAAGAAAAGATGAAATATTGCCATTTGCAACAAAATGGATGGACCTGGAGATCATCATGCTTAGTGAAATAAGCCAGACAGAAAAAACAAAGAACTGTATGACTTCACTCATATGCGGAATATAAAACTGAAAGCAAAGAAAAAAGAAATGAAGAAACAAACAACCCATGGACACAATCTAAAGTTTAATGTTTACTTGGGGACAAGTGGGTTAGGGAGGGGAGAAATGAGAGGGGGTGGGAGAGGAGGGGGGGAAGCTAAATATAAGGTGATGGAAAGAGAAGTCATATTAGGTGGTGAACTTATTATACATCAAGTTGACAATGCACTGTAGAATTGTATGCCTGAAACCTATGTAATCCTTGCTAACAGATATCACCCCAATAAGTCTAACAATAAAAATGAATTAAAAAAAATAAAATAAAATCAGGAATGAGACAGGGGTGACATTGCTATTATTTATTGCTATTATTTAATGTGGTACTGTAAGTCCTAGCCACAGCAATCAGACAAGATAAAGATATAAAAGATGTCCAACTTAGAAATGAAGATGTAAAACTTTCAGTATTTGCAGATGGCATTATACTGTATATAGAGAACCGTAAAGAAGAATCCACACACACACACACACACACAAATAAAATAAAAGCATTACTACCAGATATCAGTAAGGCAGGAGGATACAAAATAATATACAGAAACTTGTTTCATTCCTATACACCAATAATGAACTATCAGAATGAGAAATAAAACTATCACATTCACAATGGCATAAAAATAATAAACTACCTAGGAATAAACTTAACCAAGTAGGTGAAAGACTTGTATACTTGAAACTATAAGACACTGAAGAAAAAAAGGACACAAATAAATAAAAGGATATACCATGCTTATGGATTGGAAGAATTAATACTATTAAAATGACCATACTACCAAAAGCAATTTTCAGATTCAATGCAATTCCTATCAAAATACCAATGCCATTTTCCTCAGAACTTGAACAGATAATTTAAAAATCTACATGCATCCATAAAAGACTCTATAGCCAAAGCAATCTTAAAAATAAAAATAAACAACACATAGTTGGTGGTGTCACACTTCCTGATCTCTAATTATACTATGAAGCTGTAATAATAAAAATGGTACGGTACTGACACAACCATGAACACATTGATCAAAAGAAAAGAATAGAAAGCCTAAAAATAAACCCTCACTTATATGGCCAGTTAATCTATGACAAAGAAGGTAAAATACACATTGAAGAAATGACAGCTTTTTCAATAAGTGGTGTTGGAAAATCTTGACAGATGCATTAAGAAACTATAAAACTGGAGCACTGTCTTACACCTTGTGTGTGTGTGTGTGTGTGTGTGTGTGTGTGTGTGTTCAAAATAGGTTAAAGACAAATATAAGGTCTAAAACCACAGAAATCCTAGGAAAAATCCAAAGGATTTTTAACTATTTGACATCAGTCTGAATAATATAGTTTTGAATATGTCCCCTCAGTAAAAGAAAACAAAAGCAAAAATAAGTAAAGGTACTTTATTAAATTAAATGTCTTCTGCACAGTGAAGAAAACCTTTAATAAAACAAAAAGAGAACCAAAAGAGATCCAAGATTGGGGTGTAGATAAATGCTGTGCTTGCCTCATCTCATGAACACATCAAAATTTCAACTAAATTATTGAAAAAATTAACCTGGAGAATCATCTAAAGTGTAGCTGGACAGAATTTTATAACGCAGGATATAAAGAAGCCATGTTGAAACTGGAAGGAGAAGCATGGATACAAAACAGGTTTCTCCCACATCTATGTGTTGTTGAAAACTGGGAGACATGTTTTTCTGTGTAGGTTTTCACAGATGAGTACAGGAACCCAACCCCATACCAGGCTCCCCAGCCCAGAATACTCGTGCTGGGAAGAGGAACTCTCATAACATCTTGTTGTAAAATATACTGGGGATTCTGACCACCAATGTAAGGGAGAAAGCTATGGGAAACCCAAATATACTGTTTAAAAACTTGTGCAGGCACTCAAACCGAGCCCTGGTAGAGAAATGATGACTCGTGGGAGTTGGGGACATATGAGGAGAGAATGAGGTATGTAACTTTGAAGCAAGGGCTGCAGGGACAGTCTACACTTTCCTCTGTGGGGTTCAGTTTTTTTAAAACTGAAAAATGAGCACAATCTTTCCTGTATTGCACTCTCCATTAACAACCCTGGCCCGATCTGAATCTGAATTGGTCTGGTGAGATATGCTTGCTTAATGCTGGTGACACACTAAGAATCTGCCATAATCATTTCCCTACCTCAGGAGGTTCTGTCAGTGGCTGAAACTTATGGGAGTCAGTAGGTGGCAGCAGGCTTCTTGTGGAGCTACCCAGACTAGGTAAGTATTGGTGGCAGCAGTCCTGCATCCACATGCCTCCAGGTTTTAGCACAGGCAGTGACCAACTATAGTTTGCTTCATATCTCCTACCAGATACTCCTTGGTCAGTCATGGGCAGTGCCTGACCTGGGCCTGCATTGAAGCCCCTCCCAAGAGGTCTCAGAAACAACATATTTAGAGATTGGCTTCAGACCACAATTGAGCAGATAAACAGATGCAATACAATTTTATTTATGTGTGGAATCTAAAAAAGAAAATAAACAGGGAGTTCCCTGATGGTTCAGTGGCTTAGAGCTTCGGTGCTGGCGCTGTCAGTGCTGCGGCCTGGGTTCGATTCCCAGCCAGGGAGTTACCCACAAACCAAAAAGGAAAAAAAAAAGAGAAAAAGAAAATAAACAAATGAAAAAGAAACAAATGTACAGACACAGAGAACATTTTGATGGTTACCAGAAGAGAGTGGGTTTGAAGGTGTGGAGGAAAAAGGAAAAGGGATTAAGAAATATAAATTGGCTGTTACAAAGTAGTTATGGAAATGTAGAGTATATCATAAGGAATACAGTAAATAATATTGTAATAATGACAATTCTTTTTTGTCAGATTTTCAGGTGTGATAAGTGGGTGGGGCTTGAGGTACAAAGAATAAGAAGGTGAAGGGATTAAAAAGTATAAATTGATAGTTTTAAAATAGGGACATGTAAAGTAAAGCATAGTGAATATAGTCATAATATGGTAATAACTATGTATAGAGCCACGTGAGTACTGCAGTAGACAAAAGTATCACTTCTTAAATTATACAAATCTCTAGTTTGTACACCTAAAATTAATATAAATGATATTAAATGTCAACTGAAATTAGAAAATTTAAAAAGGGGGAGAAAGTTGAAAGCCAATAGATGGTCTAAATTTCTAGGTACAGAACAAATTGTCATAAGGATATAATGTACAGCATAGGAAAAAAAGTCAATAATATTGTGATAACATGGTACAATGTCAGATGATTGCTAGACTTATCATGGTGATCACTTTTTTAGGTATATAAATATTGAACATCTATGGTATACACCTGAAACTGATAAGATGTTGTATGTTAGTTATAATTTTTTAGTGAAAGTCTTTTAGAAACAAAAATATGTAAGATAACTGTCTTATAAAAAAGAGACAACTTATCAAATGAAAAGATATGTTAACAAATGATATATGCAATAAGGAGGTTGACATGCAAAATATATAATAAACTCATACAACTCCCCCAAAATAAACACTTGATTAAAAAATGAGCAGAGGACATAAAAAGACATTTCTCCAAAGAAAGACATTCAGATGGCCAACAGATATATGAAATAAAAATAAAAATCACCAGGAGATACTACCTCAAGTCAGGTACAAGTCAGAATGGCTATTATCAGAAGTTAACAAATCACATGTGTTGGCAAGGATGTGGAAAAAAAGGAACTGTTGCACACTATTGGTGGAATTGCAAACTGGTTTATCCTTTATGAAAAACACTATGTAGAGTCCTCAAAAAACTAAAAATAGATATACCATATGATCCAGCAATTCCGCTTCTGGGTTTTTATTTTAAAAATACAGAAACACTAATTTGAAAAGATATATGCATTCATATGCTCATTTCAGCATTATTTACAATAGCCAAGATAGGGAAGCAACCTAGGGGTTCATTGATAGATGAATGAATAAAGAAGAGATGGTACACATATACAATGGAATATTATTCAGCAAGATTTAAAAGGAATTAAATCTCGCCATTTGTGACAACATAGATAGACCTACAAGGTGTTATTCTAAGTGAAATAAGTCAGGGAGAAAAAGCCAAATACCATATGGTTTTACTTATATATTGAATCTAAAAATAAATAAAAACAGACTCACAGAAACAGAGACCAAAGGAATAGTTACAGTTACCTCAAGAGAGCAGGTGAGTGGATGTGTGCAACAGAAAGAGAAAATATAGTCAATAATATTGTGAAAAGTTTACATGGTGACAGATGATTACTAGAATTAATGGGGTTATCTCATTATAAGCTATAACATTGTCAAATCACTATATTGTATACCTGAAATTAATATAAGCAATGTAAGATTGTATATCAACCATACATATTTTTTAAAAGAGAAAAACTTTCCAATGATCATGTTAGTGAATATTATTTCTTTGCCTCATTACTATAGCAGTTATTTCTTAAAGAAAAAAGCAATCCCCCAATTCCCAATTCCCAATTGACAACATGTCTGATTTTGTGTTTGGTCTAAGAGGCATAAATTAATAATAAATTCTGCTTTCTGGAAAAGAAGAAAAATGACAATCATAAATGCTTATGAAAATGATATTTAAAATTGCACACAAAAATGTATTATTTGGATTTAGAAATAACAAATTTTTCCAAAACTTGAAAAAAATCTAATTGTATAAGTTTAAAATGATGTAAATAATCTTTATAGTGTATTTTATTATGTTTTAATTTCAAAGTGTTCATTTATGGGGAGATTTTATTAATGTCTTATTTATTGTAGTAAGATGGTCTTCAAGGAGTTTTGCTTTGTTGATTTCAATTACCACAAGCTGATTGATTGGCACAAAGAGACCTAATTTACTCTGTTCCATTTCTTCTCTGAATACCTATCATTGATTCAATTGGAGTCACACTGGGCAGACTGCATCTTTATTATTTGATGTTTCTTTGCTTCCACTCCCTTGATAAAGTACAATTGCAATGACTGGAAGGGACTTTGTGTCATATATTATCAAATGTTTCAGATCAGGGACCAGTTGACAGAACCAGGAAGGCTTACAAAAGAAGAAACCCAAATAGGAAAATTATAACTGGTACTCAAAACCAAGAGAGAACAACAGGATACCAATGAAAGCAAGAATATTGTACAGAATAAACATTGTTTCCTTGGAGAATGCATAGAGTTGAATAGATAATACATTAAGTACACCTTCTGGGGGAAGCTGGTGACACTGGAGTTAAGATGTAAAGCAAGAAAGGATATCGGGATGATTCTGTGGATGGTGCTGGATGATTCTCAAGGCAGGAAAAATTAGCATGAACAATTGCAAAGTGCACATTGTATCTCAAAACTAAAATGAACAGGCTGTTTGGGCAAATAAGAGGGGAAAAGGATGGAAAGATATAAGCAAGAAAGTGGTAAGAGTACATAGCTGAGTTTGCTGACAGTTTGCTCTATCCTAAGCACCATCACTTGAACTTTAGTAATTTTTAATTTCATCATTTATAAAAGATTTATAATGCTCCTATCTATCATAGCATTTGTTAAATCTATAATCCTTTAAAAAAAAGGACATTAAAATTACCTGCCTCTACTCTGACAGCTGTGAGAAAAAACCTGAACTTGTTACCAGTTGAAACTGGAAAAAGAAGAGATTGAATACGGCTTCTATGACAGAGTGGAGCTGAAATTTATACTAAGGTCACACACCTGCTATTTTATTACCAAAATCATCCCTACAGATTGAAAGTAATAGCTTCTATTCTGGACAATATCTTCATTCTGAAATCAGGACAAAAACAGATCGCTTTAAAATGCTGAGATAGCATTTTAGATATAGATACGGGATGAGTTCATCTTTTTTCTTCTGCTAATAATTTATCTGGTCACAATACTGTCTGTAAGAGGAGATGAAGTATAAACAGTACCATCTTTCCAGAAAATTGTGGAAAGACAATATAATTTAAATATAAACAACCTATTATCCAGCTTGAGGAGTGTTCTTTTGAATTTGGCTATCATCATCTTATAACAAGAGCATTTTCCATATGCTGAAGTGCCATAAACTGTGCTCTGCAGCTTGCTTTTTTATTGCATATTTTTAATGTAATTGGATGAAATAGTTTATAGTAATGAAAAAACACACAAAATCCAGTTACATAGTTAGAAATTTCATATCTCTAAATAGATGTGGAATATAAGCGGAAACTCAGTGCCTTTTTAAAGAAAGTCTTTGGAATTACCAAAGTGATTTATATCAATGTCCTCCAAAGATTGCCTCTGCTTAAATTACTAGTCTATATTATGTACATTAGACTAATACAACTTTCATATGGCATAATGGGAGAATTAAATATACTTTCCATGCATTTGCTTTAATGATCCAGATAATTCATTTAGGAACAATATGTTTCTGTAAATTTTCTTTGTTTTGAGCAAAATTCTTTGCTGAGAATATTTCTAGAGGTGTTCACTGGTGGAAGAAGATAAAAAATTGTGTCATCAATGTGGATTATTAAAGTGAGGCTTTCTGGAACTGTATCATTCACTGACTTCACTAAACTTTCCATATTGCATAAATAAAAACCAGAACTGGAAATGTACTACATCTGAGAATTTTTTTCTCAACTTTCATTCACTTTGAGACAAAAAGGTAAAGCATGAATAATGGAAACTTATCTCATGACACTAATTCTCTTACCTCTTGTGTTTTCTGACACCACAAAACAAACAAGCAAGCAAATACACGAACAGATTATCAACATAAAAAGTTGTTAGGTAAATTTCTTTATTGTAATAGAATGATTATTACTCCTGAAATTTATCAACACTCATGAATCTAACAATAATTATAAATGAAACTATTTTACAAGAAGAAAGATTCTTGTTCTACTTTGGAATTAAAAAAAAATTAATCCTGTTTGAACTCCTGCATTTACAGAAGAATAATCTCTTTAAATACTCATATTAATAACTTCAATGTTGAATTAATGTAATTTTAGTCTTTAAGATATCTAACATAATTGAAAACATTTCCAGCATAAAATATACATTATTTACATGTAGCATAGAATAAAATTGGTACTTGTGGATTTATTTGTTGTATTTATTTTTTTTCATAATAGAAATAATTATCTCAGTATTCTTTAAAATTCCCAACAGCTTGTATATTGTTTGGAAGCTCCTCTTTCAGTGTAATATGCCTCGTTTTCATTCTCATATTCTTTAGTAGCTTCAATAAGTTTAAAACAGTTTCTAACACATATGAAGGTGACTCTGAATCATTCTTTTCTTTTCTCCAGCCCTGCTACATTAAGCTCATTGTTTTCTTTATTTTGATATTTCTTTTTTTTATGTCTCCCTTCTTATCAAGAAATGCTCTCATAAATATGGTATTACATTTATATGACCACCAGTTGCTGCATTATCATGTTTGTAGGCAAAAAATTTGCACGTATCAGGAAGAAAATGGGCAATAGATGTGTTTTGAGAAGGTAAGCTTGTTATAGCTCTCCCAAGTTCCACATTCATATTGTTAGCCCAAATGCAATACTTAGTCTATCATGGAATAGAAACAATGGTCTATCAAATTTATGGGCCAAATAAATCTGATGATGGGCTCCATAATCTCTATGACCCCAGATGCACATACTCCTTACCTGTGTTAGGAAAACAAACATGTTGTCCTTTGGGTTTTGTGACTGTAATCCAAAAATTTGTAACTTTTAATTTAAGTTTTTTACTAGTCTGTATGTTTTGTTACCTTCTTTCTGATCTTTAATTAAATAACTTCTACTACTAATATTTTATACCATTTTTCTTCCTTTTTAATTTTTCTAATATATTATTCTAATTCTTCATTTTAAAATAGATGGCTATATTTAATATGCCTTGTTACCAGCTTTATCATTGTATAAAATGAAGTAATTTTAAGACAATGAACTAATCATATGATTTATGGCACATCTCTCTAGCCCAGATAAGAGAGTACAATCAGAGAGAGAATGAGTGACTTAGGTAAGGTCAAACAGCAAGCAGCAAGTAGACAGCAGCATTTCCCTTGACATCCACAAGTTTATAGCCCAATTCTCAGTTTACTGGACTGTCATGTACCTGGGCAAACAAGTCATGGAAATGTTGAATGGCCAGATAAAGACAGACATCTCATGCCATGAAAAAAGAAGGTTCTCTGAGGTGGTCGCCTATGTCAGGCAGACCTCTCGCTCTGAAAAATTTGCCATTCAAGGTTTCTTTCCAAAAAAAGAAAATGTTGGAAACAACATTTTCTCTGTTCTTAGTTAGTCCTTTACCAAACATTTATCAGTTCTTTATCCTTTGTTGGGCACCATTAACTATAAAGCCAAGGGAATAGTTTGGGGTAAGTTATGGACAAATTTTGTCTCCCAAAAATGTAAAAGTTGATGTCCTAATTCCCAGTACCTCAGAATATGAAAGGTTTGTAGAAAGGATCTGTAAAGAGGTACTTAAAGTTAAATTAGGTTATTAGGATTTGACCTAATCCAAAATGTTAGGTGTCCTTATTGGAATAGGAGATTAGAACACAGATATGTGTGCTCGAAGGAAAGACCAGGTGAAGACACAGGTAGTAGAAAGAAGCTACTATCAAAGAGGATACTCTACAAGCCAAGGAAAGAGGCTTCAGAAGAAAGTAAAGAGACCAACAACTTGATTTTGTACTTTTGGCTTCCAAAACTGAGAAAACAAATTTTTATTGTTTATTCCAGCCAACCTATGGTATTTTCTTATGGCAGCTTATAAAATAATAAAGCATAAAAGGATGAATATGAGATTATCATTGCCATCAAGTATGTTGCTGCACAGAGTGGTATGGGATATAATATAAATGTTAAAGTTCTGGAATACAGAGCTAAGTAGTCAAATATTTGCTCTTTCTAGGAGACCATCAATGTCTGTACAGAGAAAATGTGGATTAAGATGTGTAGTAAAGGATTAGAGTTGACCCAAAAAAGTAAAGAAAAAATACTTCAGATAGAGAGAAAAACATAAGTACAATTCTCAATGTGTGGAAATTCACAGTGCTTCAGAGAATTATCAACTGTGTGACTTGCATGTTGAACGGAGAAAAGAGTATCAGAAGATGAGGCTAGAAAGCAATGTTGGAGCAAATTTTTAAAGTGAGTAGAGTGCTCAGTAAGTAGCTTGAATTATAACATTTATATTATAAGGATTTTAATGCAACTCCTCCCCGATAGAATTATATTATCTGCATTGCATGATCTAAGAACAGAGTAAAAAGAAAGAGAAGAGAGATAAACACTAAATCAGAGAGACAAGTTAGAGGACTAATAGTATATCCCAGATAGACATGTCAAAAACCTTAACTAAGACAGAAAGACAATAGTGGCAATTTTGAGCATAAAAGACCTTAAATTTTTATACTGCCTTCTGTCTAGCCTTTGGGGCTACCTCTAATGAAGATATAGAAATCAGTAGGACTAAAAATCTGAAAGTAGAAGCCAGAATCAGAGATCCTACAAATCCAAACTCAGCATCCCTGTGAGATAATGAATTATGTGAATTCAGCCCCCATTTTCTGAGCCTAGGGAAGAAATGGGGACAGATTTGAAAGTAGAAAGAGACTATGTTTGCACAAGGCAAATTTTACATGTAAGCAGGCTGACCATATTTCCTTGAGACAAAAAATAGAATATTGGGATGACAGAAATGGAACATGGATGTAATATTCTGTATTCATGAAAAAGTAAGACAATAACAAAAGTTTTATTAAATGAACATACTGAGCTAATAATTATTCTTCAGTAATAGAACTCATACAAAAACTTAGGTTGACATAGAAGGAACTGTATTTCAACATGATTGTACTATGAATATTTCTCCAATAAAGTAATTTTATACAGACAATTTCAGTCTTTCAACTTATCATAAAACCTTTCAACTCAATGACACAATTTTGTTTTACAACTAACATAGCTCTCATTGTCTCAACACTTAGAATTTTACCCATCTATCAAATACAGAAAGTTTTTCTTTATTTCATGTATGCAACTGCCTCACAATTGTAGATTTTATGAGGGTCCACTGATTGAATACATGAGTTTCTTCAGATGTTCTCTGTGTGATGAGTTTTTTGTTTAAGCTGCCCTGTGTTTCTTATTATTCAGGTGTCTTTCTTCGTAGCACCCTCTTGAACTTCTCAGTGTTTTCTACACTGCATTTCCATATGATGATCTATTCTAAACTAAACTGGTTTCATAGAAATTCTCAACTACTTAAAACAACTTAACCTCATCAATTTATTCTGAATCTACTAATATATTAAGTTTTTTTTTTATATCAGTAGTTACAAACATTTCACTTTTTTTGGACTCTAAATTGTTTACAAGATTTTCAATGTTTACAGCTAGCTACTTCTGTAGATGAAATATTACCTTTTTCAATTAAACTAGAATAAGTTCAGAATGTAAACACTTGATCTCTTGCAAATGACAACCACAATTTCAAACAGAAATTTTCAAGTAATTCTGGCAACAGGACAAGGCAATTTTCTTGAGAAAGAGAAATTAAGAACTAAGCCCACCAAATATGCTAAAATTTTGTCAACTGATAGACCCAAGAACAATAATTTTGTATTTCCATGCTCTAACCATGTGCTATGATTGTTTTCTGAAAAGTCACAGAAGATTTTCAGTTCTTCAACTCTGTGTAGATATAAAAGTATTTGTATACTTTCAGTGCATAATATTCAATATCAGTTGGTAAGCAGTTGACAGCACACTGAAGACAATTGTATATAATGTGTGCCCCACAACCAATGCTGGTAATTGGTGTCTTTGCATGCTGAATTCAGCCACCTCTTTAATTCTCTGCCACTTCAGATAAACAAGCAGGTGGTATCTGATCATCTCTAGTTCAAGAAGCCTGGCTCTGACTGGGTAAAGTAAATAGAACTTCCTTTTTAATCACAATAGTAGTGTTACTGCATGCAGTGAGTAGCATAAAATCTATGCATTTAGTTTTTTACACAAATTTAAAACCAGGACAACATGGACACTTAAATTAAAATAACAATACACTGATGAAGTATAATAAAACAGTACTATTTTATTTGAAATGGTATCTATGGTAAGCCCACATGCAAGTCAAATTGGACAAAGGCTGAAAGAGCTTGCTGAACAATACCATGGCCTCATTTTTTCTAGAAGCTTTTTAAAACCATTACTTAGAAAATTAAGGCTGAATTCCATGAAGATAAAGCATATTTATGCATAATGTGTCCAGAGTATTCTAAGTTCCAAATGGAAAGAACACACTTTCCAGACTGCACCAGTCAGAGCTCATGATCTCCATTATCCTTAGTATTTTTACTTATTTATTTTTAAAATTTTTTAATTATTATTTACTTTATTTTCTGGTTTAGAAGATACATACAGAAGTGGCATATGTATCTCATAATTTGGTCATTTGGGAATAGATTTATATTTTATTTTATTTTTTTATATTCATTTTTATTGTTAGACTTATTGGGGTGACATCTGTTAGCAAGGATTACATAGGTTTCAGGCATACAATTCTACAATGCATTGTCAACTTGATGTATAATAAGTTCACCACCTAATGTGACTTCTCTTTCCATCACCTGATATTTAGCTTTCCCCCCTCCTCTCCCTCCCCCTCTTCTTTCTCCCCTCCCTGACCCACTCGTCCCCAAATAAACATTAAACTATTGATTGTGTCCATGGGTTATTTGTTTCTTTATTTCTTTTTCCATTGCTTTCAGTTTTATATTCTGCATATGAGTGAAGTCATACAGTTCTTTGTTTTTCCTATCTGGCTTATTTCACTAAGCATGATGATCTCCAGGTCCATCCATTTTGTTGCAAATGGCAACATTTCATCTTTTCTTATAGCTGAGTAATATTCCACTGTGTATATGTACCACAGCTTCTCTATCCAGTCATCTGTCGCAGGGCACTTTGGTTGTTTCCATGTTTTGGCCACTGTGAACAGCGCTGCGATGAACATTGGGGTACATAAGTCTTTGTGGACAAAGGTTTTCAAGTTTTTTGAGTAGTCCCCAGAAGGGGGATTGCTGGGTCAAATGGTAGCTCCATTCCCAATTTTCTGAGGACCCTCCACACTGCCTTCCACAGTGGTTGTACCAGTTTGCACTCCCACCAGCAGTATACCAGAGTTCCCTTTTCCGCACATCCTCTCCAGCACTTGTTACTCCTTGTGTTGTTGATAATAGCTATTCTAATATGTGTGAGGTGGTATCTCATTGTGGTTTTGATTTGCATTTCCCTGACAGCTAATGAGGATGAGCATTTTTTCATATGTCTGCTGGCCATTTGTATTTCTTCGTGGGAGAAGTGTCTGTTTCGTTCTTCTGCCCACTTTTCAATTGGGTTGTTTGTTTTTTTGTTGTTAAGTCTTATTAGTTCTTTATATGTTTTAGATATTAAACCCTTATCTGATGTGTTAGTTGCAAATACATTCTGCCATTCAGTTGGCTGTCTCTTTCCCTTGATGATGGTTTCTTTTGCTGTGCAGAAGCTTTTAAGTTTGATATAGTCCCATTCATTTATTTTTGCTTTAACTTCCCTGGCCTTTGAGGTCAGGTTCATGAAGTCTTCCTTGAGTCTTAAGTCTATAAGTTTAGTACCAATGTCTTCTTCTATACAGTTTAATGTTGTAGGTCTTATATGAAGGTCTTTAATCCATTTTGAGTTAATTTTTGTATATGGAGAGAGTTCAGAGCTCAGGTTCATTCTTAATGCATATGTTTTTCCAGTTTTCCCACCACCACCTACTAAAGAGACTGTCTTTGCCCCATTGCATGTTTTTTGCTCCTTTATCAAAAATTATTTGTCCATAAATTTGTGGGATAATTTCTGGATTTTAAGTTCTATTCCATTGGTCTGTATTTCTGTTCTTCTGTATGATGTTAGCCGAGGGTCTGTCATATGTGGTTTTTATTATGTTGAGATACTTTCCTTCTATACCTATTTGATTTAGTGTTTTGATCATAAATGGATGTTGTACCTTGTCAAAAGCTTTTTCTGCATCAATTGAAATGACCATATGGTCTTTATCTTTGATTTTGTTTATGTGGTGTATCACATTGATTGATTTTCATATGTTGAACCATCCTCGTGCTCCTGGGATGAATCCCACTTGATCATGATGTATGATCTTCTTGATGCACTGTTGTATTCTATTTGCTAATATTTCGTTCAGGATTTTTGCATCTGTGTTCATCAGAGAATTGGTCTATAGTTTTCTTTTTTGTGTTGTCTTTGCCAGTCTTTGGTATTAGAGTAATGTTGGCCTCATAGAATGAGTTAGGAAGTATTGTTTCCTTTTCAATTTTTTGGAAGAGTCTGAGGAGGATAGGCATTAATTCTTCTTTGAATGCTTGGTAGAACTCATTGGTGAAACCATCTGGTCTAGGGCTTTTGCCTTTAGGGAGATTATGGTTAGTCATTTCAATCTCATTGCTATTGATTGGTCTATTTAGATTATCCAGTTCTTCTTGGTTCAGTCTTGGTAGGCTATAAGTTTCTAGAAACTTGTCCATTTCTTCTTGGTTGTTAAATTTCGTGGCATAAAGTCCTTCATAATATTTTCTTATAATCCTTTGTATTTCTGTGGTATCAGTGGTAATTTCTTGCCTTTCATTTCTAATTTTAGATATTTGTGTCCTTTCCTTTCGTCCTTTGATTAGTCTCGCCAGGGGTTTGTCAATTTTGTTGACTTTCTCAAAGAACCAGCTCTTCGTTATATTAATTTTTTCTATTGTCCTTCTGTTCTCTAATTGGTTTAGGTCTGCTTTAATTTTTATTATTTCTTTCCTTCTGCTGACTTTGGGTTTTGTCTGCTCTTCTTGTCTAGTTCTTTTTTTTTTTTTTTTTTTTTTTTTTTTTTTT
>PVJL010019295.1:0-14155 GCA_004026885.1 Lyroderma lyra | reverse complement strand
TGGGAGTGCAAACTGGTACAACCACTGTGGAAGGCAGTGTGGAGGTTCCTCAGAAAATTGGGAATGGAGCTACCATTTGACCCAGCAATCCCCCTTCTGGGGATCTACCCAAAGAACTTGAAAACCTTTGTCCGCAAAGACTTATGTACCCCAATGTTCATTGCAGCACTGTTCACAGAGGCCAAAACATGGAAACAACAAAAGGTCCCTGCGACAGATGACTGGATAAAGAAGCTGTGGTACATATACACAATGGAATATTACTCAGCTGTAAGAAAAGATGAAATATTGCCATTTGCAACAACATGGATGAAACTGGAGGTCATCATGCTAAGTGAAATAAGCCAGACAGAAAAAACAAAGAACTGCATGATTTCACTCATATGCGAATATAAAACTGAAAGCAAAGAAAAAAAGAACTGAACAAACAAATAACCCATGGACACAATCGATAGTTTAATGTTTATTTGGGGACGAGTGGGTTAGGGAGGGGAGAAAGGGGAGGGGGTGGGAGAGGATGGGGGGAAGCTAAATATAAGGGGATGGAAAGAGGGGTCACATTAGGTGGTGAACTTATTATGCATCAAGTTGACAATGCACTGTAGAATTGTATGCCTGAAACCTATGTAATCCTTGCTAACAGATGTCACCCCAATAAGTCTAACAATAAAAATGAATTAAAAAATAAATAAATAAATAAAAATAAAAATAAAAATAAAAAGATTGAAAAATAATATATAAAATACATATTGTTTGGGAAAACTACTGTACAGAGGAAGGACCAGAAATCTCAGAGTGAAGGATGCAACTTTAGACAGAATGACTGGGGAGTGTCATTGGGATGATGGCATATGTGAGAAAAGACTTAAAGAAAGTGAAATAGCAAACCATGAAGTTTTGTCGGGAAGAAAATTTCTCCTGGGGGAGGAACGTTTTTCAGGGAGAGGAAACTACAAGTACACAAATCCTTGTGGTAGAAGTGGGCTTGATCTTTTAGAGGAACAATAAAGAGACCATTGTGTCTGGAATGTAGTGAGAAAGAAGATATATAATACAAGCTGTCAGAGAGGTGATGTGGGGGTGGGGCACAGTGGGTGGTATGAGGAGTGGATCGTATGGGTCATTGAAGGTAGCAGTAATTCAGTAACATACCCTGAGTCATATGGGAAGCTGTTGGAGGGTTTTAAGCAGAGGAATGGCATGATCTCACTTATGGTTTACCAAGATTCCTATAGCTAATAGTCAAATGTATCCTCCAATCATTATACCTAACTAAGCTGTCTACTACAGTTAGAGAACTGCTTCTCCTAATCCTCTTCTAAAACATTAAGGGCTAATTATTAAGACCTCTATATCACAGTAACCCTCCACACTTTAAAAGAAAATTCTCTTATCCATTCATGGAGAGCTAGCACTCTGGACCTCTAATTTCTCTTTGTGATACATCTATAACTATTTAGAAACACAATTTACAAAATTTTGAATCATAAAAAATATACATACTTTGCATTATTCAAACCTGATAATGTCAAAGGACTCAAAGAAAATATTCCTTTAGCCTTATGTAGAACAGTCAGGCAGCTTTTGTGGTTTTTTTATTGATAACATCCACAGCTCAGTGATAACTCAAAGTCCCTGTTCCCCCAGTTAAGAGACAATAAACAGTCAAAAGAACAAGGAAAGCATCAGTCATTATGGCATTCCTAATGTTATTCCATACCACAGTGAGAGCCTGTCCTTTTTCTCTATGAGCTAAATAGTCAGGGAAGCAGACAAGTCAATCAGCCAATCCTTGTGTTTCTTTAATTACAAGCCTACAAAGTGTTTAAATGTTTAGAGAAGAGAGAATTGTCTCTGGCTTCAGCTTCTACCCTTTTAAAACCAGCTGTATACCAGCCATTCTCCATGAACCATAAGGCACCAAGTTCAGAGAATTCCACTTCCCTCTAATGACCAGTCAGTACTGCTGGGAAACACAAGCACTTCAAAGTAACACAGAGGTCTGGTGAATGTTCACATCACTTCAGAAAGCACTTCCCTGCTCAGAGATAAGGGTGGGACAGGGGGGCTGCAAGATTCTGATAGCTAGCAGAATCACAGTATCCCCACCTGCTTTTCTGTTTTGCCCAGAAACTTAAATCAATCAAGAAGCTTGCTTCTTGCATAGCTGAGCACAAATAACAACTGACTGGGAAAACAAAACAGCAGAAACATTCACCATTGTGATTTGAGGGCTGAAGTTTGCGTGTGAAACAGATGTAGTATCAAAGACTATGACTTCCAAGTCTTAAAAATCTTACAGTATTTATGACTGCCAATTATGAATTGTCTGGCAAGATTGGATTGCAAACTATTATTTTAATACAAGAGAACACATTCTCTTTCTCCTTTAACTTTCCTGCTAGTGAAGATTTCCTTTTTCCAGAATGAGACTACCCAATATTTTAATTTAGTGCTTTTAGTTATCTCTGAGATCTATCAATGGGAAGAGAGGTTTTCTGGTGGAGATTCTCTCTGGTTAGGTACTGTCACCAAAGGAGTCCAGCCAGCCCCTTTTGTTCCATAGAATAAAGTTATTTTTATTATCTCTTAATTACCATATGCAATTATCTACATTGATTCTCTTTCCAAAGACATTCAATAAGGAAGACAGTCTTATGCTACTTGTGGGTTGCCATTTGCTTGGGATAGGCCTATTCAAACCAATCCATTAAGAATACACATTGCTTTTATGTTAAATCATCATTGTTCATATAAAAATGCAATGTCCCCAGTGACAGAAATAGCTAGCACTAAACAGTTTCTACTTTTATTAGTTAAACCAATGTCACAAGCAAAAGTTTTCTTTTAAAAATTGTCTGTCCTCTATCTTTTAGAATCTTCCTGCTAAATCTCTTCTCACACTTATCAAGCCAAATAAATCTTACACAGCCCACATTCTCCCACATCTAAATTATTTGGGTTTACCTGACAGGCACATAAAATGTTAATCAAAATAAAGCCATCTCTTCTTTCTGGAAATAGTGACACCTGGCATTTCTCTAGTCAAAGACCTCTCACTCATCAAACAATCAAACATATCCCTCCTTTTGTATCCTTCCCATCAATGGCCAGTGGTTTCTAGCATTTCTGTTGATTTGGACTATTCAAAGACAAAAATGTATGTCATTTAAAATAAATTTTAATTCAGGGACAATTTGAAATGACCTAATATAACAATACATTGACATGTAGCATTAAGAATAATATAATGTAGATTCTTAAAAGTTTATAGCCAATTAATTAATGCAGAAGTGTTATGTCTCTTTCCTGAGTGTCTCCTGATCCTTGGCTCCACCTGTTACTGGAAAATGGGGTGTCCTTGTCAACATGATTTCCAGGTTCTTGGTTATCTCGAGCAAGGAATTGAATGAGACACACACAAAAGTAAAAAGGTGAAACAAAGAGATAGTTTATTGAAAAGAAAGTACACTCCAAAGAGGTAGGAGCAGGCTCGGAGCAAGCCCCAAACAATGAGGCTTTGGTCCTTTTAGCCTCTTCTAAGGCTTCAGGTGAGACGCTGGTGGGCGTGAGGCCTCTTGATTGACAAGTCTGATTTACAAGGGGCTTATTACATAATGCCTTCTGACTGCACATGCCCTTTGTCAGAGTTCAGTCTGTTGCAATAATATTAATGAACTTCCGTGCATATGTATGACATTACAATAATGGTAAAATGAGGCCCAGGTGAGATGAAGGTCCTTGTAGTTTCCACTGCACAGGTGTTAGGAACTGGCCCAAACTGGTGGGCTTCTTGGGCCCTCTAACTTCCCTGTATTTGCCTGGAACTTCCTCCTAAGGCTTCCCACCCTGGGACAGGGATTACTAGTGAAAGGGTGGTATCAAGGCATTGACTATCCAGCAGGGCAAGTCTCATGGGAGGGGTCCCAAGATTTCCCTATTTTATCTGCCTCCCTCACATTTTCTTGAGAGATGTGATCCCCACAAATCTTTATAGGAAGCTGAGGGGCTTAAGGTCTCATCTTGTAAATCTGCTTCCTGTGGAAGATGGTTGTTATCCCTACCTATTGGGAATTCATGGAGCTCTCATCTTATCTGATCTAAAAGGGGAAGGGGTCTTGAGATCCGCCATGTTGATTCCTTTGTCAAGATGGGTTGGAAGCCTTATTGGGGTACTGCTAGTATCCTGATGGTTCCTACATTAGGAGAAATTAATTCAGTTAGTACTTTAAAGGCATTGATCTAAGAAATAGGTTTTAGAGCCCTTATCACTAGATGGTTTCAGGATGGAAAGTTTGTTGCTTGGGGTAAGGAGCCAGAGAAAATTGATAAGCAGAGTGATTAAGACTTTGGATTAAGAAAAAGGTGAAACTGAGAGCTAAAGAACAAGGAAACGGAGTCTTTAGTGAAGTAGGGAGATGGCTGCTCTGTTTAGCCCATATCACACCTATATCTTCAGTTTGCCACCTGAGTCTCCTAATTACCACACGCAACAATTGTACTCCGTCGTGCCCAGCACAACAGGGACAGTGGGAAAATAGGAAAGGTGGTGCAAAGTGATGAAAGACAGGAGCAAAAGTATGTTTCAAGCAGGGCCAAGGGACCCCAGCCTCATGGACTGAAAAGAGCCCTGAATCGAGCCACGCATAGCTTGTATTAGTGGGCAAACAAGTGAAACTGCTTTTTTCCAGGGTCTGTGAGTGAAGTGTCTTGAAACTGCTTTTCCCAAAAGTCCCCATTGTGCTCCAGCACCTACTGTGCCTTCAAACACCAGCATCCCTAGGGATGGGGTCATTATTATTACAAAGACATCCATTAAGGGGCCATGGATCTCAGGCTGAGCTGTTCGTGGGAAGCAAGGCAGCCAGGGGGCCAGGAGATTAATCTCAGAGAGGGTGAGGGGCTGTGCCTCACCACTGTAGAGCCCAAACTCTCTCCTGATGGCCCCTATATGACTGTGCCTGTCTTAGGTTGTTCCTCCCTTGAGGAATCTTGCCCGTCATTGACTAACCAGCCATCCCCTAGGGCCACCCAGGATGATGTGAGGTATGCAAGTGAGGGAGGAACAGAACCCCCAAGAGAGGGCCAGTTCTGTCTCCTAGATATTCCAAGCCCCCGTGGCCTCCATGTTTAGCTCCTGCCTTAGGATGTCATTGGGAATGCATGGGGGGTGGGGGGGAGACAGACAGATTGGCAGTTATAAGGCAACACTACTCTACCCATCCACACTTCTAACCCTCAATCCATTTCATAGTCCCCATTCTAACCCTGACCCTATTCTTCCTCCTTTCCTAACTGATCAAAATCGCAAATACACTAGGTTGAATTTTCACTTCGGTAGTAAATGTACATATCATAGCCAGAAAAATAATTAATGTGTCATTTTTTAAAAATGGGGTTGCCCAATTTAATATTAAGAAATATTAAATTCATAATAACAGCATAATAAAACTTAAAAACCCAGATCACTAATTTTATCTTTATGTATTTCCTTTTATTCTTGACCTCTAGGTATGGGTTCAATTAAACTCATCAGTCTATGACACAGTCTATTTGTCCAGGAAAATTCCCTTGATATGGGCCAAGCAAGGCAGCCCTCCCCAACCTCTCACTACAGACTCCTCTTCCTTAGTTTTTTAGCTCTCAGTTTGACTTTTTCCTAGTCCTTAGCCTTAATCACTCTCTCAATCAGTTTTCCTTTAACTTTAGCTTAAACAACAGATTGCTCTGAGCTTGAATCAAGGAATGTTTTCATCCTGCCTCTTGCTTTAGACAATTACCCCAAAACTTAAACAATAGGCTTTTACCCTGTACCTCCCAGATGTCTTTTGCCCCGGTTTGAGCTAATAATTCAGAGAAAAACTTGTAACTTGTGTTTGCTAATTGTATTTCCAAAATGTCTATGTCCAACCTTGATCATTCATCCCAAAATTTGTGATGTGTGATGATAAAACTTTACTCAGTTGGGGTGGGCTAGACTTTAGCTAATCATCCTGGCGACTAAATCTATGTTTATTGTATCATCCCCAGGCCATTGCTGGATAGGTGTGACACCTAGGGTGGCCGGTGAAGCCCAAAATCAGCAGGATGCAGACTCCAAAGGGCTAAAACAAATCTGTCCTGTAGCAACCCTGCAGTGATGGCTTTGAGGCCTGCCTTTCAGGCTTATGCTTTTTAACTTACTAACTGGGTCTGGTTCTCCTTACCTAAGGGCCTTTGGAATGCAGATGTCACATGGCAAGTCTTGCAGCCCATCTCCACCAAAGGAATCAACATGGTGGATCTCAGGACCCCCTCCCCCTTTAGATCAGATAGGGTGAGAGCTTCCTGGATCACACCAGTAGGTAGGGACAATGACCATCTTCAGCAGGAAGCAGATACAGAAGATGAGACCTTCAGCCCCTCAGCTTCCCATAAAGATTTGTGAGGATAGCGTCTCTCAAGGAAATGTGAGGAAGGCAAAAAGAAAAGGGGGATCTTGTGACCCCTCCCATGAGACTTGCCCTGTTGATACCACCCTTTCATTAATAATCCCTGCCTCAAGATAAGACAATCACAGGAGGTAATTGAATTTGGAAAGGAGACATGAACAATAAAAGAAAGGCCTGTTAATCAAGAGACTCCACACCCAGAGGTATCTCCCCTGAAGACATGGAAGAAAAAAAAATGTACCAAAGCTTCATTAATCAGGGCTCTTGAGCCACTTTCTTTGCTTGAGCCTGCTCCTACCTCCTTGGAATGTACTTTCTCTTCAATAAACTATCTCTTTGTTTCACCTCTATACTTTTGTGTGTGTCTCATTCAATTCTTTGCTCAAGATTCCAAGAACCTGGACATCATGTCGATGAGGACACCCCATTTTCCGGTAACACTCTCACATATATAATTTTATTTTCCTCATCATTTTCCTCACCATATTCATAGTACACCTCATCGAATATCTTTGAATAAATGTATCTTTGAATAAATGTATCTTTGAATAAATAGGATTCTATGTAATTTAAATGCGTATAAAACCACACGTTTATGGTACTAACATATTTTTTAAAATTTTATGCCATGTTTTTCTTATCATTTGACATATGTGTGTAAGATATAGGATGTTGCTATGCATATATCTCATCTATTGCTTCTAGCAGTAGAATAGTATTCCGTGGTATAGGAGGGTTGTCTGGAAAGTATCCAGTCATGTAATAGGAAAAAATGGAGGCATTTATAGCTAGATTATTTTCTGGATAACCGTTGTATATCATGTTTTACTTATTTATTCCCCTAATGACAGACAACTACGTAGTTTCTATCATTCTACTGTAATAAACATACATATAATTATTACTCACATAAAACAATTTGTGGGAGAATATTTACATACAGACTATTTTTAAAGGGCATGGATAGAAATTAGGGGAACCACAAGGGTTATTTCCGTAGTCCTGAGTTAGGAATAGCAGAGCTCCTACAACCTCTAGGTTCAAAAGGATACATTCAGGGTGTGGTTACTAAAATCTGACACAACAGAACTATGCTAATGTCTACAACCTGAAAGAACGCAGAGAAACACAACCAGCTCAAGCTGCTCTCTCAGGTCTCTCAGGCACTATTCATTTTTCTTCATTCTTTTTCCTTCCTGGTCCTCAGACTAAATAATTTTCATTGACATATATTGAAGTTTGCTGACTTTCCCTCTGCCAGCTCAAATATGCTGTGGAGCCCTCATTTTCATTTTAGTTATTACACATTTCAACTCCAGAATTACTGCATTTTAAAAAAATTTATGTCTTTATTGATATTGTCTATTCAGTGAACTGTCATTCTCATGTGTTAGATGTGGTTCCCTTTAGTTCTCTGAACATATTACAAATAGCTGATTAAAAGTTGTTTCTAGTAACTCCAATGTCTGGACTTCCTTAGGGAGAGGGGAGCAGACAAAATAAAATGTCTGCTCCCTCTCCCTCATATATAGGTCATACTTGTTGGCTTATTGCAAGTCTTAAGATTTTTTAAATTGAAATAGAGACAGTTTAAATATAATGTGACAGTTCAGATCCCACCCACCCCCTAGTGTGATGCAGTTGTTATCTATAATGTTTTTGTTGTTGCTGCTGCTATTTGTTTATTTAGTAACTTTCTTGAAATTATTTTGGAAAGTGTGTATTTTCTGTCATATATAGCCATTGAAGTCTCTGCTTCTTCAGTTTAGTGGTCAGCTAATGATTAAACAGATTTCCTTAAATGGCTTGAAGCATTTCACCATGGGGCTATATATGTGTGTTGTGGCATACCTTCCATGATCCATTTAGCAGTCAAAATTCTGCTTTAGCCTTTACTTTCTTCATGCACAGAGCTTTAAGGTCAGTCAAAGATGAGAGATTAGAGACTTCTCAGGTTTTTCTTGGACACACTCACAGCCCTGCATATGTATGCAAACTTCCTGGACTCTCAAGATAATTTCAAAGCTTTTAATTGCACAGCGTTTCCTTTTACATTTTTTTGATCAGTTTCTTGTTGATTGCAACTGTTATCAAATCAGACAGCTTCAATGTTAAAATTAACCACTGATGGTTTTCAACAAATGCCTCAAGGAAAATACTGTTTCATGGTGATTGATTCGTAATCAGGTTAAATAAAGACAATGCTTGCAAGGGGAGATTTTCTAGAGAATTGTCAGACAATTCTCATAATGGCAACTCTCAGGAGATAAAAGTTCCGGGGAGCTTCAGATTTTTTCTGCTCCCTCCAGTGGCTGCTTGGCGACTAATTCTATGACTAAAATTGTGGAACTTCATTTTCCAGGCTACTGCAGAGCTGGACAGGGAAAGATGAGAATAAAGCAAGTCAAAATGCTAAACTCATTGTTCCTTCTGCATTTTAGCCTTTCTTTTCTTTTTTCCAATAAATACACTTTAGTCTGTTGAAAGCCTTTGGTTAATTTTCAAAGTTATAAAAAGCTTGACTTTGATCATTTTATCAGTATTCTCATTGTTTTCATATACAAGAAGTTTTACAGAACTCTTTAGTCTGCAATCCACAGTGATGTCACTACTTGTTAAGTTTTTACTTTTAAGTAATTTTTTAATCTTTCATCTATCTGTTTTCTTTCTAAGATATACTTTTTAGAATTGAAATAATAATTTTAATTGTGCTGTATGATCTGTTTATGCCTCTGTAGATCAACTCTCTATTTTCTCCATCCTGTGTTGTACCCAAGAAGTTGATCATGATGAATTGCTTCAGTCTCTCCTGTCCTCTGGTGTGCTCAGAGAGTAGATGGATCCAATATGAGAATGGATAGAAAAATGTAGGAAACAGCAATCTTAACTTCATCCCTTCTGGACCTTGATTTGGCAGTACCTGCATTCCTCTACCACATCCCTCTGCCACAGCTGCAGTTCTGAGTACCTCCTAGGAACATTCCTTCCTCTGACCCCTTTAAGCCTACAAATGATAAAGGCCACCCACTGACACTAACCCCAGGTGCTTCATCAACCTTTGTCCCTTAACTGTGCAGATTTTGTGAATAGTTTCTCCTTTAACTGTCCTTTGAATGGTATTTATGTGTAGTTAAATCTTTTTTTTTCTTAACAATTTATACGTTAGAGAGCTTAATTAAAAACCCTTTTCTCAACCCAAGTATAAAAAATTATTTCCCAAAAATTTCTGCTACTAGCTTTATTTCATTATTTTATGTATATGTCTTAATCCTTTTAGCATTCACCATTATATTATGGTTAGAGGTAGATGTTTGTATTAGTTTCCTATTTCTGTTATAACTCCCATAAATGTAGTGATTTAAAACAATACGAATTTATTCTCTTAACATTTATAAAAGACAAAAATCTGCAATGGATTTTACTGGCTTGAAATCAAGCTCTTGGTGGAGCCACAGTCTGGAGGTTCTAAAGGAGAATCCATTTCTTTACCTTTTTCAGTTTCTATGTCAGCATTCCTTATGTTCCTTGGTTCCTGTCCACTTTCTCTATCCTCAAGACAGCTTTTATCTTCATATCATCTTTTCTTTTATAAAGACCCTTCTGATTATATCGATCTATTGGATAAACAAAGATAATCTTCTTGCAAAATCTTTGTAATATGCCATTTCTCCATTTACCCCTTTTGTAAGGTAATATTAACTGGTTCTATAGGTTACTAAGCACACATCTTTGGGTGAGCTATTATTCAGCCCACCACAGTATGCAACTTTATTTTACTCTATATCTGAGTCAGTTTTCTTAATGTCATTTATTACTATCCCCTCCCTTGCCAATGATATATAGCTTTATTTTTAGCACTTTTGTACAATGGTCCTCAAACTAGTCGCAATTCCCCATGCTTTGCCCTCCTCCACCCCCCACCCCCCACAAAGGACATTTGGAAATACCCAAAGAACATTTTCCTTGTCAAAAATGAAAAGAGGGGAAAGAGATGCTATTGTAATCTGCTGAGAGGAGGCCCAAACGTCTTACAGTGCATGGAATGGCCCCACCCCCATCCCCAATCACAAATTATCTGGTTCAAAATATCAATAGTGCTAAGGTTGGAGAACTTTCCTCTAGTCCAGGGTTGTTCAATCTTTTGGCTTCCCTGGGCCACAATGGAAGAATTGTCTTTGGCCACACATAAAATATGCTAACACTCTTGATAGCTGATGAGCTATATAAAAAAAAAAGGTCCCTGCATAATTTTCATAATGTTTTAAGAAAGTTTACAAGTTTGTGTTGGGCCGCATTCAAAGCCATACTAGGCCACATATGGCCCATGGGCCACAGGTTGAACAAGCTTGCTCTAGTTTGTTCTAATGGTTTATATACTGCAGCTGCACCATTACCAATCTTTTTTTTTCTTTGCTAAATTTGTTGGGGTGACATTGGTTAGTAAACTTATAGATTTCAAGTGTACAATTCTATAAAGCATCATCTGTGTGTTGCATTGCATGCTCAACACCCAGTCAGTTCTTCTATCACCATATATTTGACACCCCCTCTCTCCTCTGCAAACCCTCTCTGCTTTATCCTCTGGTAACCACTACACTATTGTCTGTGTCTATGAGTTTCTCTTTATTTGTTTGTCTTATTCTTCTGTTGCTTTCTATTATCTCATATATGAGTAAAGTTATATATGATTCTTTACTTTTTCTGTCTGACGTTTCATTTAGCATGATAGTCTGAAGATTCATCCATGTGATTGCAAATGGCAGTGTTTTATCTTTTCTTATGATTGAGTAATATTCCATTGTGTATATGTACCATATCTTCTTCATCCAGTCAACTGTCAAAGGACATTATGGTTGTTTCTATGTCTTGGCCACCATTAATAATGCTTCAGTGAACATCAGGCTACATATGTCTTTGCAGACATAAATTTTCAGATTTTGGGGTTAGATACTGAGAAGAGAGATTGCTGGGTCATATGGTAGCTTTATTCTTAATTTTTTGAGGAACTTTCATACTGTTTTCCATAGTGGCTGTGCCAATTTACATTCCTGCCAGCAATGTATGAGGATTTCTTTTTCTCCACAGCCTCTCCAACACTTGTTATTATTTGTCTTGTTGGTGACAACTATTCTAATAGGTGTGAGGTGGTATCTCATTGTGGTATTGATATTCATTTTCCTAATTACTAGTGAAGTTGACCATTTTTTGATATTTCTGTTGGTCATTTCTACGTCTTCTTGGGAGAAGAGTCTGTCCAGGTTGTCTGATAATTTTTAAATTGGATTGTCAGTTTTTGTTATTGAGTTCTTTGTATAGTTTGGATCTTAGCCCCTTATTAGAAAAACTGTTTGTAAATATCTTCTTCCACTCAATTAGTAACCTCTTTATTTTATTGTGGTTTCTTTTGCTGTGCAGAAGCTTTTTAGTTTGATATTGTTCCATTCATTTATTTTTACTTTTGTTTCCCTTACCTTTGAGGTCAAATTTATAAATTCCTTCCTGAACCCAAGGTCCATAAGTTTATGACCAATGTTTTCTTCTGTGCACTTTATTGTTTCAGGTCTTATCTGTAGGTCTTTGATCCATTTTTGTAATTTTGGTATATGATGATAGTAGTTGAGATTCATTCTTTTGAACATGGCTTTTAAATTTTGCCACAACATTTATTGAAGAGGCTCTCTTTTCTCCATTATATGTTTCTGGCCCCTTTGCTGATAATTATTTGCCCATATACATGTGGGTTTATTTCTGGGTTTTCAGTTCTATTTCACCAGTCTCTTGTGTCTGTTTTTCTGCTAATACCATGCTGCTTTGATTATTGATGCTTTGTAATATAAATTGAAGTCAGGAAGTGTGACACCTCCAGCCTTGTTCTGTATTTGTAGGATTTCTTTGGCTATTCTGAGTCTTTTGTGATTTTATACACATCTGATTATTTGTTTGGTCAGATTCTTGAAAAAAAAAGGTCATTAGGACTTTGATGGGGATTGCATTAATTCTGTATATTGCTTTGGGTAATATGGCCATTTTAATTATGTTGATATCTTTCCATAGCTTTGTGTCTTCTTCAATTTCTTTTAATAGTATCTTATAGTTTTCTGTGTACAAGTCCTTCAAATCCTTTGTAAGTTTATTCCTAGGTATTTTATTAATTTTTGTTGTTCAGATTGCAAACCATGTTGTTTTCTTCATTTCTTTTTCTGAAGTTCATTGTTAGTATATCAGAATGCAATAAATTTTTGTACATTGATTTTTGTATCCTGCAACTTTACTGTATTCATTTATTGTCTCTAATAGGTTTTTGGAGAAGTTGTTAAATTTTTCTATATAGAGAATCATATCATGTGCAAAAAGTGACAATTTAACTTCTTCATTCCCAGTTTGGATGGCATTTATTTCTTTCTCTTGCCTGATTGCCCTGGCTAGGACTTCCAGTACTACGTTGAATAATAGTAGTGACAAGGAACATCCCTGTCTTTTTCCTGATTTTAGGAGAAAAGGTTTCAGTTTTTCACCACTCAATATAATATTAATTGAAGGTTTGTCATATATGACCATTATTATGTTGAGATACTTTTCTTTTATACCCATTATGTGTTTTGATCATAGTAGTTTTTATCTTGTTGAATGCTTTTTCTGCATTAATTAATATAACCACATAGTTTTTATCCTTTATTGTTTTATGTGGTGTCACATTGAATAATCTGCATATATTCAACCATCCTTGTGCCCCTGGAATGCATCCTACTTGATGTATAATCTTTTTACTATAGTGTTGTATTATGTTTGCTAATATTCTTTTTTAGAATTTTTGCATCTGTGTTCATCAAGATGTTGGTCTGTAGTTTTCTTTCTTTGTGTTATCTTTACCAGGCTTTGGTATCAAGGTAATGTTGGCCTCATAAAATGAGTTAGGAAATATTGCCTCCTTTTCAAATTTTTGGAAGAGTGTGAGGAGGACAGGTATTAAATCCTCTTTGAATATTTGGTAGAATTCAGAAGTGAAGCCATCTGGTCCTGGACTTTTGCTTTTGGGGAGGTTTTGGATGATTGTTTCTATTTCCCTCCTGTTGATTGGTCTATTTAGATTATCCATTTCTTCTTAATTGATCTAGGCTGACTATTTGTTTCTAAAAACTAGTCCATATTTTCTGAATTTGGGGACATATAGTTCTTTATAGTATTCTTACAATATCCTTTGTATTTCTGTGGTGTCTGTCATAATTTCTCCTCTTTTATTTCTTGTTTAAGTTATTTGTGTCTTTTCTCCTTTTACCTTAATGAGTCTAACCAGGGATTGTCAATTTTATTAATGATTTCAAAGAACCAACTTTTCTTTGCATTAATTTTTTTCTATTGTTTTTTGTTGTTGTTGTCTATTTCATTTAGTTCCGCTCTAATTTTTATTATTTCCTTCCTTCTGCTGACTTTGGGGTTCATTCGTTCTTCTTTTTCTAGTTCTTTAAGATTTAATATTAAGTTGTTTACTTAGGATTTTTCTTGTTTCTTGAGATAGGCTTGCAATGACATAAATTTCTCTCTTAATACAGCTTTTGCTGCATCCCAACAGTTTTGATAGAATGTGTTTTCATTCTCATTTGTTTCTATGTATTTTTACCTCTGTTTAAATTTCTTCTTTAACTCCGTTGCTTTTTAATAGCAAGCTGTTTAATCTTTACACATATGTGCTTTTTCCTGCCCTTTTTTTTTTTTTTTTTTTTTTT
>PVJL010019294.1:0-14160 GCA_004026885.1 Lyroderma lyra | reverse complement strand
GTCTATACACAAATGATACCAGAATTTATTTATTCAGTCTCCCATGGGAATGTCTAATGTTCTCAAAGTCAATGGACCCCCCCACAGGACCCCCAGATCTCCCCGAGACTCCCTCCTCCCTCACTTGCCCCATGTCATGGTCAAGGGTGCCTCTCCTCAGTTGATCAAAACTAAAACTGTCATCACACTTGATTCTCTTCTTCCATCACCCTCTTCCCACCACTAAGTCCCGCTCTACTGTACCTCCAAACTCTATCTGTGCTGGGTCGTTCGTGTCCCTTAAAATTCACGGCCGCCTGAACCTCAGAACATGGGCTTATTTGGAAATAGAGGCTTTGCAGGTGTAATTAAATCAAGATGCGGTCACACTATTGAGGGTACCCTAAATCCAACGATTGGGGTCCTTATGAGAACAGGACGCATCGAGGGGAAGGTCTGTGAAGACAGGGGCGGAGACGGGAGGAAAGCGGCAGCAAGCCAAGGACTGCGGGCAGCCCCGGGAGGGAAGGGGCGGTCCGACCCTAACGCCTGCATCTTGAGTTGGGACTTGCGGCCTCCGGAACCGTGAGGTGATAGACGTGTTACTTTGTAAGCCACCCAGGGTGTCGTATTTGTTAGAGCAGCTCTGGAAAGAAACTAATAGCGCCACCCAAATCCATCTACTTCTGCCACCACTGTCTGCCAGGTGACCATCAGCCCTCACCTGGAGCACCCCAACACCCTGACAGCTGGTCTCCATTGTATCCCTCAACACACACACTTATGCATATACACATATATACATATACACATATTAACATATACAATGAGTATACTCATACATGCATATAAATTATATATAAATGCAATAGGTGTGTATATGTATGTGCCATTATGTGTGTGTGACACACTAGTGTAATCACCTCACAAGACAAGACAGAATATTTCCATCTTCCCAGAAAGTTCTCTCCTTCCCCTCTTCCAGTTATTTAATTCCCACTCGTAACCCACCAAGCACCCACTGTCTGATTTCTGTCACCGCAGGTTGGTTCACCTGTCCCCAGGCATCATTTCAATCTAATCGCATAGTGTGCACTCACTGTATCCATCTTCTTTTGCTCGGCATAATTTCCTTGAGATTCATCTGAGGTGTTGTGTGTATCAATACGTTATCCTCTTTTACTGCTGAGTTAACCCACTGGACCAAATAATGTTCTAAACATGCCATCAGATCATGCCATGCCTGTGCTTAAAAGTCACTAGCAGCTGCCAGGAGCTTGGGCTGAAACGCAGCCCCTACCTCTGACTCCAGGCCTCATGGGGCCCAAATCCTGCAGCCCATCCTGACTCCATAACTGGGCACTGGCCTGCATCCTCTTCCTCACACATGCTTGAGTCACTCTTCCCTGGCCATCCTGTATAAAATAGCACCCCACGCCCACACACCATGTTCTGTTGTATTCTGAGTTACGAGTATGTTACTGTTGGCTCATATGTGACTGGTCCAGCCCAAACACTGTGAGCTCGGTGAGGGCAGGACACAGCCTTACTCACTAGTACAATGTCAATCCTGGGGGTAACTCCCCACCACAGTGGTACATCCTCAACACTATTTGTTGAATGAACGAATGATTTGCAAGGAAGTTTAACTACAGGTTATGCTTTTTGTGTTATTCATTAGTGCTATCCATTGATATCCCTGGTTCGTTCTAGGCACTCCTTAACATTAGGCATGGCCATGTGACTTGCCTTGGTCTGTGAAACTTGAAAGAAAGTGATATGTGTTTCCAGGTGGAAGCTTGAAAGACTCGTGTATAATTTGCCTTCCCTTCCCTGCCATGGTGATCATGCCAGTTCATGTAGAGAGAGACCCTCTACCAGCCAACGATAATTCTAATGATTAGAGCCCTTGTACTGACCTATGTTAAATACATATTACAAACAAGAAACTGCTAATGTGTGAAGGCAATGACTTTTGGGTGATGTTTGTTACCTCAGTATAACCTTTACTATCGTGACTTGTACAGTTTTCTTCTCCTATGTATTCTCCACATTCTACGCCTCCCACTCTCTCTTAAACTCTTCTGAGCTGGCATTTGCCAGTCAGGGACCTGAAAATGCTCTTTGTTAGCTTGACCAATGGTCAGGCTTCTGGTCCAGATGGTGGAGTGGGTGAATGTGGTACTCACCTCCTCCCATAACAACATCAAAATTACAACTAAATTATACAACCACCATCACTGAGAACCACCTGAAGACTAGCTGAACAGAAGTCCTATAACTAAGGATATACAGAAGAAGCCACATTCACAGGTGAATTTTACCAAACATTCAAAAAAGAATGAACACCTATCCTTCTCAACCTATTCCAAAAAATTCAAGAGGGAAGGCTCCCAAGCTTATTTTGTGAGACCATTACCCTGATTCCAAAACCAGACAAAGACTAGAAAGAAAGAAAGAAAGAAAGATAGAAAGATAGATTGATTATACTCCAATTTCCTTGATGAACATAGATGCAAAAAAATCCTTAACAATATATTAGCAAACCAAATTCAGCAATACACTGAAAAGATCATACATCATGACAAAGTACAATTTATTCCATGGATGCAAAGTTGGTTCAATATCCACAAATCACTTAACTTGATACACTACATAAACAAATTGAAGGATAAAAAACATATGATCAAATCAATAGGTGGAGAAAAAGTATTTGACAATAAAATTCAGCATCTATTTATGATAAAATTCAGCATATATTTATGATAAAAACTCTCAGCCGGGTACATATACAGGGACATACCTCAACATATGTGACAAACCCACAGCTACTCAATAGCGAAAAGCTAAAAGCATTTTCCTTAAGATCAGAAACAAGACAAGGGTGTCTGCATTCACCACTTTTATTCAACATAGTATTAAAAGTCCCAGCCACAGCAGTCAGACAAGAAATAAAAGGCACCCAAATTGGAAAGGAAGAAGTAAAACTGTCATTATTTGAAAATGACATGATACCATATAGAGAGAACCCTAAAGATTCCACCAAAAAGTTATTAGAACTGATAAATGAATTCAGTAAAGTACCAGAATACAAAATTAATATTTAGAAATAACTCACCAATAACAAACTATCAGAAATTTTTTAAAAATCCCATTTACAATTGCATCAAAAACAATAAAATACCTAGGAATAAATTTAACTAAGGAGGTAAAAGACCTGTACTTAGAAAAATGTAAGACATTGAAGAAGATACAAATAAGTGTGGAAGCATATACTGTACTCATGGATAGGAAGAATTAACATAATTAAAATGTCCCTACTACCCAAAGCAATCTATAGATTCAATGCAATCCCTATCAAAATACCAATGGCATTCTTCAGAGAACTAAAACAAATAATTCTAAAATTTAAATGGAACCACAAAAGGCCCTGAATAGCCACAGAAATTGTGAGAAAGAAGAACAAAGTTGGAGATATCATACCACCTAGTATCAAACTATACAACAAGGCGATAGTAATCAAAACAGCAGGGCACTGGCATAATCACAGACATACAGATCAAGGGAACAGAATAGAGCGCCCAGAAATAAATCCATGCCTATATGGTCAATTAACCTATGGCAAAGGAGGCACTAATATACAATGAGGTAAAGACAGTCTAGTCAATAAATGGTGCTTGGTAAACTGAACAGATACATGCAAAAAAAAAATGAAATTGAACCACCTTCTTACATCATATACAATAATAAACTCAAATGGATTAAAGACTCAAATGTAAGACCCCAAACCATAAAATTCCTCGAAGGAAACTTAGGCAGTAAACTCTCTGATACTGCTCTTAGTAATATTTTTTTTCTCATATATTTCCTCAGGCAAGGGAAACAAAGAAAAAAATAAACAGGACTACATCAAATTAAAAGAGTTTTGCACAGTAAAGGAAGCCATCAACAAAACGAAAAGACAACCTATTGAATGAGAGAAGATATTCACTAATGATATCTCTGATATCCAAAATTTATAAGGAACCCATATAACTTAAACCCCCTGAAAAAATCTGATTTTAAAAAAGGGCAGAGGACCTAAAAAGCCATTTCTCCAAAGAGGACATACAGATGGCCAATAAACATACAAAAAATAAAAAGCTCAACATCAGTAATCATCGGGGAAATGCGAATGAAAGTACAATGACGTGAAAGTACATCACGCCTGTTGAATGGCATCATCAATAAATCAACAAACAGAAGTGTCGGTGAGGATGTGTAGAAAAGACAATTCTTGTGCACTGTTGGTGGGATTGTAAATTGGTGCAGCTACTGTGGAAAATAGTATGGAGGTTCCTCAAAAAATTAAAAATAGAGCTACCTTGTGAACAAGTAATTCCACTTCTGGGTATTTATTTAAAGAAATCCAAAACACCAATTCAAAAAATTATCTGCACCCTGTGTTCATTGCAGCATTATTTACAATGGCCAAGATATGGCAGCTCTGTAAGTGTCCTTCAATAGCCAAATGTTGATAAAGAAGGTGTGGTCCATATATTAAATATTACTCAGCCATAAAGAATGAAATCTTGACATTTGTGACAACATGGATGGACCTCAAATAAGTGAAATAAGTCAGACGGAGGAAGACAAATACTGCATGATTTTGTTTACATGTGGAACCTGAAAGACAAAATAAATGAGTAAAACAGAAACGAACTCATATACAGAGAACAAATTGATGATTGCCAGATGAGGTGGGGGAGTGGGAAGAGGGCAGAAAAGGAGAGGAGATTGAGATGTACGAATCGCCAGATACAAAAGCAGTCATGGGGCTGTCACGTGCGGCACAGAGAACGGAGTCAGCAACACGGTGATAACTACGAGGGTGCCAGGCGGGCACTGGACTTATCAGGGTGGTCACCGGCTAAGTTCCACAAATGTTCAGTCACTACGCCGCACTCCTGAAACTCGTGTAATACTGTATTTCAGCTGTCATTGAAAACTTTTAAAAATTATTTTTAAAAAGATGGCCAATGACCTCCGACTAGTGAAACCCAGTGGTCACGTCTTGGCTCTCACGTGAGTTGACCATGCGCAGCGTCCGACGTGGCTGCCCACTCTTTCTGGCACGCCTTCACTCGGGTCACAGGACACCACACCCAGCCCCCCTCCCACCTCTTCAGACGCTGCAGTTCCCTCTCTGCTGCGGGTTCTTCCTCATCTCCCCGACCTCGTAATGCAGAGTGGCCTGGGGCGTTGTCCCGGACCCTCTGCTCCACTTCCTAGTGACGGCGTCCGTCTCCTGGCTTTAAGCAGTCATCGTGCTGATGACCCCTAATCTTATAACATCTGCAGTGCATGGTGCTCCTCAGCTCCAGGCTCACATTTGCATCAGTTCACTTGACAACTCCACGTGGAATGTCACTAACTTCTCAGACTTAATACGTCCAAACATAAATCCTGATCTGACCCTCACACTTGCTTCACCCCTCATCTTTGCCCCCTCGGGTCCGCGTAGCTACAATGAACAGGAACTACAGAACAACCTTTCTGTCTGCTCTTTCTTCCAGTGTCCAGGACCCCGCCACTTCCCACCAGCCCCTTGGCTGCCACCCTGCTCCACGCCACCTGTACCTCTCACCTGGATTATTGCATCATCCTTGCCCCAATGAGACTGTCAGCCCAACAGCCTTAAAAATCCACCAGGAAATACTTTTTCCTTAAATCCCTCCAATTGCTCCCATTCTCTCAGAGTTAAACCCAAAATCCTTAAAAATGGCCTGTGACGCACTGACCATCCAGCTCCTGATACCCCCTGGCCTTATCGCCCCAGGCCCTACATCAGGTTCTCCACCGTGCTGACTGCCTGGGGCATCATGTTCCCACTTTAGGGCCTTTGAAGAGCCTCAGACACTTTGTCCCCAAGTCTTTGCTCAAATGTCACTTTCTGGTTAGGCCTGCTTGAATAGTCTGTTTAAGTAGTGTCAGAGGCAGAATTCTACAATGACCCCAGCAACATCTAGAGTAGCTAGAACCTATGAGACGATGAGGTATCACTCCCATGCTTATATTACCTTACACACTTGAGGTTTCTGATCAGTTTATTCTGAGTTAATTAAAAAAGAGGTTATCTGATGGGCCTGACCTAATCACATGAGCTCTTTAAATCTGGCTGTAGAACAGGGGTCCCCAATCCCTGGGCCATGGACTGGTCGTGGTCCGTGGTCTGTTAGGAAGGAACCAGGCCGCACAGCAGGAGGTGAGCGGCAGGTGAGTGAGCAAAGCTTCACCTGTATTGACAGCCGCTCCCCACGGCTCACATCACTGCCGGAGCTCCGCCTCGTGTCAGATCAGCGGTGACATTAGATTCTCGGAGCATGAACACTATTGTGAACTGTGCATATGAGGGATCTAGGCTGAGCACTTCTTATGAGAATCTAAGGCCTGATGATCTGAGGTGGGGCTGAGGCGGTGATGCTAGCACTGGGGAGCGACTGCAAATGCAGATGAACATGAGCAGACAGGTTGGACAGCACAGAGACCCTAATAAATTAACTACTTGCAGACTCCTATCAAAACTTTATTTGTGAGCAGCAAGTGACAATTAAGCTACATATGGTGGCAGGCTTTACAGTAGCAAGTGAGTTGTGTAATTATTTCATTATATATTACAATGTATTAACAATAATAATAATAGAAATAAAGTGCACAATAAATGTGATGGGCTTGAATCATTCCCAAAACCATCCCCCAACTCCCAGTCCATGGAAAAATTGTCTTCCACGAAACTGGTCCCTGGTGCCAAAAAGGTTGGGGACCGCTGCTGTAGGGGTGGGAGACAGGACACCAGACATCAGTGCATGGGAAGGATTTTATGTGCCGTTGCTGGCCCTGCGGTTGGCAGCGGGGAGTACGTGGGGAGAAATGGCAGCGCCGCTCCCAACCAGCAGCCAGCAAGGAAGTGGGGACCAGTCCTCTAGCCACAAGGGACTGAATTCTGTCAATGACAAGATGATCTTGGGACAAATTCCCCCCTGTGTCTTCCCAATGAGAACTCATCCCTGCTGACATCTTGATTTAGTTTTGTGATCCCCTAAGCAAAGAACCCAGCCAAACTATGGTGGATATTCAACCTACAGAAGTGAGTTAATACACGTGTGTTGTTTCAAGCTGCCATGTCTAATTTTTTTATGCAGCAATAGAACATTAATACAGATAACAACCCTCAAACCTCTAGAGGTGGAGAAGATATTTGGAATTCATATATCCCACTAGCTACTCAGATTCAGAAGATAAGGAACTACAAAGCCATCAGAAAAACTGGCAACCCAATAGAAAAATAAGCCACACACCTGCACAGACACTTCATGAAAGAGGATTCTCAAGTGGCTAATAAACACGAGAAAGAACTGAATTAGTCATCAAGGAAACGCAAGTGAGAAATGGACCCAGAGAACACTCCACACCCACTGAAATCCTGAAATGACAATGACAGGACATGCCCAGCCTTGGCCAGGATGCGGTACACACTGCTGTCAGAGAGCAAACTGGTACACGCACCTGGGGGGCCGCCCTGTCTACCGAGGTGGAACACACGCGTATTCAGCCATTCTGCTCTCGAGTATACACCCACAGAAATGAGCACGCACGTCCAATACAGGGCAGGCACGAGGACATTCACACGTGCTCCGTTCCCAATGGCTTACAATGGCCGGGGGCTCTGAGGGACAGGAGGGGGGGGCGCTGTGACGGGGAGAGGGGCGCAGCTATGACGTCAACTCCTCTTTGACAGGGCCCTTCCCAACCCTCCTGATCATGTGACCCTGCCTACACTGTCTGAGCTCAAACTCACAATATCGTTTTAATTTAGAAATCACCACATGTGCTCTACTGTGCTACTTATCATACATACCCCAAATTGTAAAAGAAAAGAATTTTAAATAACGAGATTTTCAAAAACAGAAGTTGCTGGCTTTATATTTCTTCCCAGTGAATTGTTTTAACTGCTCCCAGGGCACACGGGCTCCGTCCTGGCAGCCACTGCGTGCACGACGCTCTAAAGATTCTTCCCAACTGGCTCCATAAGAGCGATCGTAGCGAATGTCCCGGAGCCCCAGCAGCCAGGTCACTATCCCCTGGGGGGTCATTAACCTCACGGCCGTCACCACCCACGTTGGGCACGAGGAGGGACTTTGGGACGAAGAACAAGAGAGCAAGGCAAAGGCATGTGAGACCACTTCCAGCTTTTCTTCTCGTGTGTAACACCCCTGGGCGTCCCTTCCACCCCCTTCTAGAGCTTTCTATCTGAGACGGCTACATTTGGCTGGGCCATGCAGCTGGGCTACGGAAACGTGTAATGGGCTGCCCGCGCATCGTGGGGTCGCAGGACCCCCACTCGCCCCTCCTTCTGGAAGGACAGAACATCCGGGTTTTTTATGGGCAACATGGCCGCCCAGGACACTGCGGTTAAGAGCGACCACGTGTCCAAGTGCTGGCCAATCGGATGTGAGCGGAAGCAAACTGCCCGTTCTTTGAAAGACGCTTTGCCCGCCGCGCTGGCTACCATGGGGCCCCAAGAGGGCACCGATTTCAACCGTGTGGACAGCACCTTAGGGGGCCCGGCCGAGCAACCAGATGGAAGGAGCCTGGGACCCCGACACCCTGGCACAGCAGAGCGTCTGTCTCGCCGAGGCTGGTGTTAGTCGCCGAAATTACGTCCATCACACAGACACTGACAAACTGGCTTGGGGCTCAAAACTCACCATGTTTGTCTTTGTCCATCGCAGCGTTGCTTCCGATAGACAAGACGCAGAGGCCACCAAAGTGTCCACAGACGGCCGCGTAAAGCAGTCTGGTGCGCGCACACCATGAAGAATGGCTCGGCCGTCCAGACAGAGCGAGGTGTCAGCGTTTGCGACAGCACGGCAGGGCCTGGGGGGCCCGCGAAGCGGGAGTCACACAGAGACGGGCAAACGCCATGTGATCGCACTTCTACGTGGCACCCAGAAACACAAATGAACCAAAAATCCCCAGAAAAACTCACAGATACAGACAACGAGTCTGCCGGGTGGGAGGGGGTTTGACGGCGGGTGGTGGGAGGTGAAGCGGGTCTCCAGGTATGAAAACAGCCACAGGGATGCAGAGCGCAGCCAGAGGATGTGGGCCCGACATCGTGAGGACCGCCCGTGGTGTCCGACGGGCGCGAGACCTACCGAGGTGGCCACCGTGAGGGGACACAAGTGTCTAAACACCGTGCTGGACACCGAAAACTAAAATAATAGTGTGTGTCCACTGTAATTGAAAATTAAACAAACCAACCAAGCCGGCAAATCTCACAGCCCAAGGAGCTGTGGTGGCCAGACACACGGCCCCGCGGGGTCCAGGCCCCCGGGCAGTTCTGGGGAGTCTCCTCGGCTCGCTCCGCCCGGGCGATCGTAGCAACGTGAGTGTGTTCTGCCACAGGCAAGGGCGCATCCAGGGAGCCGGCCGGCCGTTCGAGGTGGGGAGACTGGGGGGGGGGCGTGTAATCGCGGGGTCCTGCGCGGGGGAGGAGGGAGACAGGAGCGGGCACAGATGCCCCAACAAGGACGCCACTGCTGACCCCGGCTTCGAAGGCGGCGGGAGGGGCCGGGAGCCGAGACCCACTCCTGCCCTCCGAGAGCAGTGAAGCCACGAACCCACTTGTCACAGCAGCCACAGGACCCTGACACACCCATGCTGGCACACAGCAGGAACCGCAGAATCATCCAGATTCGTCCGGGGGCACAGGGGAGAGGGGGCATCGAAGGGACTTTCTAGAACTGCTGGCCCGAGAACTGCAGGCAGCGGGTTCCCTGCAGGTCACGCTGGAGCCGGCGCGGAGCCCGGACGGAGGTGGCGGCCAGGTTCGCGCTCCTGCGCGTCCCCCTCCGCGCCCTGGGAAGCCAGCAGGGAGTTTCGCTTGGGTGGTGCGTGGCCTCTTCAAAGCTGCCTTCGGCACAGCCACCCTGGGCTGCCCTGTGCGGGGACGGGACCGTGACCCTGGAGGTGGCAGACCACAGCGAGGCTACTGCAGCATCCAAGCAGAGGGGACAGAGGCCTGGGCACCGGCGGAGGAGGGGACCACGGAGCCCAGGCGTGGTCACAGGCTGCTCACCGCGACTTGGGCTGGGAGGAAGGAGGCCTGTGGGCATCTGCTCAGCCCCACCCTTCTACCACATTCCTTCCAGCACTTTCTACCCCGCGTCTCCCAGAGCTGTCTGCACCACCTGAAGCCACTGGAAGCTCCTCCCCTGTCCCTAGAGGAGCGTTTGACACAGAACAGGGGTTGTCATTTTCCATCTGAGAGAGGCCCAGGTGGAGGAAGACGCATGTTAATTAGGAGGGAGACGGAGGAGGGGGGCGACAGGGCCGCCATCTGCTCTGGTGCTTTGGCGGGCAGGGGGGCCTGGGGTGGGGAGATGCAATGGGTGACCCCAATTTTGTTCAAAGTGTAGCCGTCTCCAGGTCTGAGCTGAAGGGACCCGGATGTCCTTGGCCGCGCCCTTGGCAGCCTGGAGTTTCTCTGGTCCCCACCTAGAACATGGCCCTGGGCCTTCTCAGACAGAGGAGGGTCACTTGGCGTGGTCTGCCTGCATGGGGGTCCGGGGGGCACAAATGTGGGCAGGGAGCCTGATGGGTACAGGCGGTGGGACGGGAGTCTGAAGGCAGAGAAGAGAAGCTGCAGGAGGAAGAAGAGGATGGCGGGCCCCAGGACGAGCGGGTTCTGGGTGGGGTCCCTCACGTTGCTCTAAAAGGGACACGATTTTCCATGCAAAGCTGGGAGTAGAGGCGAGGCGAGAGACGGTCACATACCCCAAGTTCCGTATGAAGTTAGAATGTTTAAAACCCCGTTTAGTCTTAATAGGACCCCAGGAGGGGGAAACTGAGGCCCGGACAGAGCTAGTCACATGCACAAGCCTGGAATGAAGATAAACACGTTTTGTCCACACGGGCAGGCTGTAAGCTTCCTGAGGGAGGGCCACCCCCACCCCCCTCCCCCAAGGCTGAGCCCACGGTGGTTGATCCCTGCTGGCTGGCCTGTCAACTGAATGGACCTGTTCTGGTTCTGACTTGAACCAGCCGACGACAGCGTTAAGTTCCAGCTCAGGAAACAATGGTCGCTGTAAGCCGGGGCTCAGCAAACTTTTCCTGTAAGGGGCCAGTCGGTAAATATTTTAGGCTTTTAGGACATTTGATCTTCGTTTCAACACTTGACTTGGATGCCTGGGCATGGCTGTGTTCAAACCAAACTTTATTTACAAGATGTGGGGGGTGGAGCAGGTTGGATTTGGCCAAAGGACCCAAGTGCACTGAGCCCCACACACGACGTTCAATTTACTATAATCCAGCTACAGGGACATGTACTAGATCTTAGAGAATAAGATTAGTGTTTTTAGTCCCTCTTTCCTGGAATACAGTGAGCAAATTCTGTGCTAAAGACAGGAGAGTGGAATTTACATTAAATTTGGAGTCTACGGCCTGCTGGGTGCCTTACATTCACCAACTAACTCGAAGGAATCCTCAGACTACCTCAAAGAAGGTTTTAGCCCTATTTTTCAGGCTCAGAGAGGGTAAGGAAGTTGCCCAAGATCACACAGCCAGGAAGGGGTCGAGACGGGATGCCAACCCAAAAGCCTTTCCTCTTCCCTTGAGACCATGCTGGCAGCACCCCTGGTTGTGATGTGGCCTCGGTGGATCCCATCGAGACAACTCTAAGGTCACTGCCGGGCGTTCAGGGCACAGCAGACACAAAACCGTCTCAAGGAGGCAGCAGTACCCCACCCCCACAACGAGCACAGGATGCTGTGAGATGGCCCAGGCTGTCTGCTGACGACTTGGGCCCAGATAGAAATCTGCTAGGAGTGTAAAATCGGAGACGGGGTCACGATGAGACCATGAGAAACCTCTAGGGATTTGGGGAAATTTTGGAAGGTCTTTTGCTTTCAACTTGCAAAAATCCACAAACTGGAGGTTTCAATCAATCACACCAACATCTTTAAGGTGCTGGGAGACCCCCAGCTGACATGAGGGCTCCCCATCAAACAATGTGTAAAACTGACGAGGAGGGGGGCTGCTTCCTGAAAGTCCCCGGGCGAGATGGTGCTTGAGACGCGCGTCTCGGATTTAGCGCTGAGATCTATGATCGTTACACATGCTGCACATTAGCTGACAGCCACGCTCCAGCCAGGGAGAGCAGCCAAAAGGGGAAGGAAACCGTGGTCCTCCTCCCGGGACAACAGGGCAGACCGGATGTTAATAACCTGCTAATGGACACGCACTTGGGCGCCTCTGTCCTTGAACTCAAAGTCTGAGAGCGGGGCTTCTTTGCATTTTCTTTCCACACCTGGGACCACTACACCCGCTCCCGAGGAAGCTTCTAGCAGCCACAGCGAGAACCCCGATTCTGAAACGTAACGGGCATTTACCTGCACGTACTCTCACCACCTCCTGACACGTGAAGCCCCACTTTCTCGTGGGCACGGCCCACGTTTTCTCTCCGGCCACCCTGGTTTGCCTCAGGGCAAAGTGCTCTACAGACGACCCTGCTGTTAGCGTGTAACAAGGTAGAAGTTACCCAAAAACAACACGAGTCGCCTTACACATGCATGTGGGTGTTACTCAATAGGAGCTGCTCGATGGACAGGAAGCTAGGAACTGGCAAAAGAGGTCAAGGGTCCGAACACGATGATAATAATGAAAGTGGCCACAACACATCGAGGGCTAACAGTGTGCTGGGTACTGTGACTTACATGGTGCCCGCTCGGGCTGCCATGACAAATACCACTGACCAGGTGGCTTCTACAACAGCAATTGTTTTTTCTCACAGTTCTGGAGGCTGTAAGGTCAAGATCAAAGTGCCGGTAGGGTTGGTTCCTCCGTCCATGGCTTCCAGACAGCCACCTGCTTCGTGTGCTCATCCCTGATGTCTCTTCTCCTCTTGTAAGGACACCAGTCTTATTGGATCAGAGCCCCACCCTTATGACCTCAGTTAACCCTAATTACCTCCTTAAAGGCCCATCTCCAAACACAGTCACATTGGGGGTTAGGGTTTCCACTTATGAATTTTGGGGAGTGGGGAGGGACACAGTTCAATTCATAACACATAGATGATCTTAATCATCACACTTATCCTACCAGCAAATATTGTTATTACCCATCAAACATGGAAACTGAGGCCCAATGTCCACAGTGGACAGAATGGGACATAAACGATGCCCTGAGTCTGGAGCCTGCACGCCTGACCACTGGGCAATCCTGCCTTTCACAGGTGCTGCCATGCCCTGCCTGTGAGTAGACTCGAGGGACCACCCCCCATTAAGGATGCTGTTAGAACAGTGCCTGGGCAAGTTGATGATCAGGCGACCTGAGGACCAGGAGTTTGGAAACATAGGCTCTGCCTTCGCCTAAGAGCTGTGACACTCTCTGTGCCTACAGAGCATCCTTAGTTCAAAGCAGGTACTAATCTCTCCCGCCCATGACTGTGACAATCAAAGCAGGTGACGTATAGCAAAGCATGTAAAATCATAAGAGATGTGCAAATGCACATCTTAGCTGTTAAAAGTTCTTAGCATGAAGAACGTCCTTAAGAAATCATTGCAAACCATGACCAAAGAGTCACCTGTTACAGATGACGTCAGTGACATGAAGAGGCCTCATGAGTCAACAGCTTTGGAGGTAAGGAGTGAGACTGACACGTTAGACAATTCATTTGTCCCACAACGCAGAAAGGACCAAAGGCCAGGAAGCGTGGGAGAAGATAATGTGCATGAAGTAGAAGAAAGCGGAGTGAATCTCGAAACTGGTGGTTGTCCAAAGAAATTATAACAGAAGGAATAAACAAAGATACAGTTAATTAAATTATTTAGCACTGAAAAATGTTCTTAAAGTTGTTATGTTAGGGTAAAACAAACTGTAAAAATATCCAGGAAAATATAATAAATGTTAGCATGATAGGCCACACATTTTTCTGGAAAAAAATTATCAGAATAAAATAGAACAAAATCTAATGGATTTTGAGAGCAAAAGCCATAAACCTAATAATTTTATACCCAACCAACCTGTGGTTCATCTTAAAGTTGAGAAAAAGAAAATATTTGCAAATAATACATCAGATAAGGGTCTAATATCTAAAATATATAAAGAACTAATAAGACTTAACAAAAAACAAACAACCCA
>PVJL010019293.1:0-14158 GCA_004026885.1 Lyroderma lyra | reverse complement strand
ATAAAGTTAGGTTTGATTTTTTTATTAGGGTTAGCAGTAGAACAAAAGGTCCAATTGTGTTTAAGGTTAGATTTTGTGTTTAAGTTTAGGTCTTTTTGTTTTATTCATAGTTCAATTGAGAGTTTGGTAAGAAATCATGTTTTACAGTAAGCTTTGAGGGAGGGATTTGCTCCGAATTGGGGATAACTTTATGGTTAGAATAAGGGCTGTCTTTAGGGTTAGGTTCACAGTTATATATTAATGGTAATGTTTGAACTTAAGCTTAAGGTGAGGTTTTGAGTTTGTTATGAGAGTGGGGTTAGATGTGTGTTTCCATTTAGGGGCCAGATTACACTTAGGATTACGTTTTGAGTAAGCTTCAAGTTAGGTAAATGTTAGAATGAGTTAAATTCAGAACAGATTTTGTGATGATGGTTAGTGTTAGTGTAGGATAAGAATAAATAGTGAGATTAGGATGAAAATTTAAAATGAATTTTTTTTTACTAAGGTTTAGGTTTGAGGTTATGTTTTTAATTAAGTATAAGGATAGTGTTAGGTTCATTTTACAGTCTAGGTTTAGGGTCAAGGCTGAGTTTATGATTGGTGTTATGGATAGGGTTCTTGTTATGTTTCCATTTAAAGTTTGGGTTGAGGTTGTGATTAAATTTAAGTTTACTGTTAAGATTAGGCTTACCATTGTTTTATGGTTTCCTTTGAAATTGGGATTAGGTTTAGTGTTCTTTGTAGTTTATATGCTGGGGTTACGGTTGGTGCACGATGTAGTGAAGGGGTAGGATGAGGGATAGAGTGAGGTGTGAATTTCGATTTTGGGTTAAAATTACTTTTAATTTTCAGGTGTATGTTTAGGTTTAGGACTCCCATTAAGCTTAGGTTTAGGGTAAGTTTGAAACTTTCAGTTAGGATTGTGATTAGAAATAAGGTTAGTTGTGAGGTTAAGTTTACGATCAGGTGCTGGTTAGGGTGAGGGTCAAGATGATGTTGACGCCCATGGTTAGGTTTAAGGTTATGCTTAGGGATTTTGGTTATGTTCATGGTTCATGTTCCAAGTAGATTTTGTTTTAGGTTTAAGGTTAGGTATTGCTTTGACTACAGGGTAAGTGTGTAACTTGGGATTGAGTTCATGGTTAATGTTAGAGAATAGGCCAGGTGAAGGGTTAGACTTAGGGCTAAGGATAAGGTTAAGATTCCATTACTAGTTCCTTTGAAACTTAGGATTACGTTTTGGGTTTAGGGTTCACTTTTGAGTAAGTTTAGTGTTTGGTTCGTCATCGAGTTAGGTATTTTGTTTGGAACAGTTTTAATACTTATTCCTGTTTTTTTTTTTAAATTTTTGCCACCACATTGGCATTTGAGATCATCAAAAGTGTTTTTCAACTTTCCATTTACCTACAAGCAGCAATGGGGCCTGAACTGACATAGTCTATTCAAATGCTCATCATAGATCTCACTACTCAGTTTTCCCTCAGTTTTTCAAGAAAGCTTGTCAACTCTCAAATCTCTTTACAGTTATCAGATCAGGATTGAGAGGATGACTTCCCATCAAGATACCAAACACAAATGCGAGCGCTTTCTTCCTTCCCCCCTGACCACAAAGGACAATCACCTATGAAATTCATAATAATGCGCATGAATCTCTTTTTCCCATTATCTCAAGTTTCCATTCGTTATTTTAGTTGTGTAATAGTATTTCTGAAATACTTAGTATAATTCTGAAGAGAATGCAAATCATAAATAAAAAAAATACCAGAGGCTTCTATATTAAATATTCTAGAAGGCATGCACGCACAATCATCCTAGTATTTTGAAATGTCAATTGTAAATCATAATCAAAGTGCATTGTGTGCTTGCTGTCCCCACATCTTGCCGCCTCCCTTCTTCACTTAGGGAAACAGTTCAGTGGTGTGAGTAGAGTTAAACAAGTGGATGCCCCTGCTAAATGTACACTCACGTATCTCACTGAACATACAGAGAGACAGTAAGTTGAGTTCATGTTATACACACCTAATATTCCTCCGCAAGAGAACGGCTGCCTGTTCATCATATATTAGGGTCCCAGCAACACAATCACTAAGTATAGGGTAAAACAGACAAAAGTTTGTATGTAATTGACCAGAACAAACAACCCTTTAGCTCTGATTTATCTGGGATCAAGCAATGCTTTGAAATAGGTATGAAGTGATGCATCAATATTATCCATTGAAAACCTCAGAACCCTGGTGAGAGCAGAGAATTGGAGAGGCGTATTGGCACCAACAGGAGTGCCCTTGGGTCACTGGATCCCAGGCTGATGCAGGAGGATAGGCCTTCCAGGGCGCACACACCCTCCGCGATGGACAGAGGAAAGCGCCAAGGACCTATAATCAGGACATTGTCTGACCGTGATGTCAAGTTGCAGGGCCAGCCAATCAGGGCCCCGAGGCTGTATCAAGGGTTATGATGTCTTGAGTCCACAGAGTAAATAGAACTGTCATGATTGGGAGTTCCATAATGCGATGCAGTGGGGATCTGTGACCCTGGGAATGGTTTAGAGGTAAGTTTAGGACGTGTGTTAAGGATGAGATTCTGCGCAGTTTCAGCTTTGCTGTCAGCCTTAGAGTTAGCTTTGAAGTTAGAGGTTTTGTTAGAATTGGGGTTAGTGTTCAGAGTATGTAAAGTTGGGGTGAGAGATATGTGTACTATTGTGATTATGATTAGAGTAAGGATCCATCTTTGAGTTAGGCTATGTGTTAGGTGTCAGGTTAGGTTCAGGGCAAGTGTTTGGGTTGGGTTAGAAGAAGCTTTGAGGTTATGGTATTAAGAAAATTGAAATGAGAACTCTGGATAGAAGGGCTATTGATAGATTGAGGTAAAGTTTGAGGATAGAGTTAGGTTTTTATTTAGGCATATCCTTGGTTTAGGGATTGGGTGAGTTAATGATTAGGGGTAGTTATATACTTAGGCTTCGAGTTACCTTTGAGGTTGGAGTTAGGTTTTAAGATAGGGTAGGAGAAGTGCCGGTTTAATGATGAGGAGCAGATTTCAGTTTATGATTCGGTTTTTAGGTTAAGGTTGAGATTTAGCTTGGAGGTCTGCGTTGGTTTTCCATTCGAGTTGGGGTTGGGTTTCCAGTAAAAGCGAGTATGGGTTCCTTTCAGGGATAGTGTTATAGGAAGGCTCAGGTTTTCCACTAGTGCTCGGTTTAGCGTTAGATTTCAGTTTAGGATTATTTCTTGAGTATATTATGAGATTTAGAGTTAGTGTTCAGTTTATAGTAAAGCTGAGGGTTCCGTTTTAAATTGGGTTTGGATTTGGTGTTGAATTAGTTTTGGGGTTTCTTTGTAAATAAGCCAGGTTTATGGTTTGAGTTTTTTATTTATGTATTAAATTAATGACAGTGACAATGATTAGTAACATTACATTTCCAGTGTGCTTTTGTATAATATATAATTCATATTCATATACTGCATTGTGTGTTCAGCACCCAGAGTCACTTCTTCCTTCCGCCTATATGTGACCCACCCCTTTCCTCTTCTACCACATCTCTTTTTCCTTACTTTCTTGCAACCACTAATGTGTTGTCTGTATTTATGAGTTTCTGGATTTTTCTTTCATTTTTACATCCCAAGAAGGAGTGAAGTTCTATGGTTCTGAGCTATTTCTATTTGATTTATTTCCCTTAGCATGGTAATCTCCAGACCCATCCATGTTATCACAATCGGCAGTGTTTCATCGTTATTTCGGGGAGAGTAGTGTTTAACTGGGTGTTTGTACCACATCTCCTGCATCCAGTCAATTGTTGAAGAACATGTTGGTGGTTGATATGTCTTGATCACCATAACTTGTACTGCAAGGAACACAGGGGTACGTATATCTCTATGAGTACATGTTTTCAGATTTGGAGGGTGGATACCCAGAGAAGGGATTGCTTGGTTGTATGGTATATTTATTCTTAACATTCTGGGGAGCCTCTGTACTGTTTTCCATCGTTGCTGCCAATTGACATGCCCACCTGCAGCATATGAGTGTTCTTTATTCCCACAGCCTCTCCAACACTCGTTATTACTTGTGTTGTGGATCATAGCCTTTCTATTAATAACAGGTATGAAGTGGTAGTTCATGGCATTTCTCTAATAGCAAGTGTACTTAAATATTTTGTATGTATCTCCTGGGTGTTTGATTAATCTGTCTTGTTGGGGAAATTGTCTGGCCAAGGTCTGAGCCCATGTGTTCATGGGATTGTTTGTTTGTCTTTTGTTGACTTCTAGTAGTTCTTTATATAGTTTAGGTTTTAACCCCCTTTCAGTCATTGCTTGCAAATATCTTCTCCCACTCTGTCGGTAGCCTTTTTGTTTCTTGATGGTTTCTTTGGCTGTGCAGAAGCTTTTACGTTTGGTACAGTCCCATTCATTTCTTTTGACTTTTACTTCCCTTGCTTTTGAGGTAACATTCATCAAACTCTTTCTGAAGCAAGGTCTACAGTTTTGGGACCTACGTTTTCTTCTATGCAATTTATCATTATTGGTAGTATGTTTAGGTCTTTGTTCCAGTTTTAGGTAATTTTGGTATATGTTGAAAACTGTCACTGTAGTTTCATTCTTTTGCATGTGATATTCTCTATGCCCTAGCACCGTTTATGAAAAATGGATTCTTTGCTTCATGTTATATTTTTGGCTTTCCATAGAAAACAATCTTTACATATATATGTGGGATTTCACTTTTCCTTCATTGGTGTGTGTGTGCCTATATTTTTGCTAATACCCTGCTGCTTATATTATTGTCATTATGTGTTATAGATTGAAGTCAAAGAATGTGAAACTTTCACCATTATTGTTTTCTTTCTTCAGATGCTTGTGGTTATTTCGGACTCTTTAGATTCCATACAAATCTCTTTATGTTTTTCTTGAAATTTTTCAAAATCTGTCATTGGAGTTTTGATGGGGATGGCATTAAAACAGTTCATTGCTTTGTGTAACATGACCATTTCAATGAGGATCATTCGACCCATTTAGGAATATAAAATCTCTGCATTTCTTTGTGCCTTCTTCAATTTCTTTTTTTTTCAGTGTTTATTTATTTATTTATTTATTTCTCTTCATTTTTATTGATAGACTTATTGGTGTGACATCCGTTAGCAAGGATTTCAGGCATACAATTCTACTGTACGTTTTCAACTTGATGTATAATCAGTTCACCACCTAATGCGACGTCTCTTCATATCACCTTATATTTATTTTCACCCGCTCTTCTCCCAGCCCATCCCTTTTCTCCCCTCCCTAACACACTCGTCCCCAATTAATCATTAAGTTATTGATTGTGTCCATGGGTTATTTTTTTGTTCATTTAGTGTTTTCTTGGCTTTCAGTTTTATATTCCACATATGAGTAAGTCATACAGTAGTTTGATTTTTCTGTGTGGCTTATTTCCCTAAGCATGATGATCTCCAGGTCCATCCGTATTGTTGTAAATGACAATATTTCATCTTTTCTTATAGCTGAGTAATATTCCATCAAACATTAACTCACAATAGATTAAAGAACTTCATATAAGTCCTGTAACAATACATTGTATAGAAGAAGACATTGGTACTAACCTTTAGACCTAGGACTCAAAGAAGACTTCATGACCATGTCCTCAAAGGCAAGGGAAGTATAAGCAAAAATAAATGAATGGGAATATATCAAACTCAAAAGCTTCTGCAAAGCAAAAGAAAACTTCAATTTCTTTTAACATCTTGTGTTTGTCAGAGTATAGGTCCCTCAGCCCCAGTGTTAAGTTTCTTCTCAGCGTTGAGGTTAGGGTTAACATACAAATTAGGGTATGTGTTGGAATGATCTTTAGGGTTATTGCTCTTTTTAGGTGGGTGATATCAGAGTTATAACTAAGGTTAGGGTTAGCGTTCAGTTGGTCAATAGAATTAGGGTTAAGATTAGGGTTAGATTGACTTTCGAAGTTGGGGTTTCACTCTCAATTACTGTTATGATTAGGCTTAGTGTTATTTCTAGAATTTGGTTTAAGGGAAAGCACAGGTTATGTAATGGATAGGTTTAGTTATGTGTTTAGTTTCTGATGAGGTTAGAAACCGTGTTAGTTTCAGGTAACTAGCTATGGTTAGCATAATATTTAGGGTTAGGGTTAGGGTTAGAGTTAGGTTTGAGGTTATTTTTTAGTTTTTAATTAGGGGTGGTGTAGGTTTAATACCAAGATAGGGGCTGTAGGGAAGCCTAGCTTTAGCTTTAGGTAGACTATATGGTTCAGATTTTGAGTTAGGCTAAGGGTTAAAGATAAGGTTAGGTTTGATTTTATTATTAGGGTTAGCAGTAGAACAGAAGGTCCTATTGTGTTTAAGTTTACATTTTGTGTTTAAGTTTAGGTCTTTTTGTTTTATTCATGGTTCAATTGAGAGTTTCGTAAGAAATAGTGTTTTATGGTAAGATTTGAGGGAGGGATTGGCTCTGAATTGGTGATAAAGTTAGGGTTAGATTAAGGGCTCTGGTTAGGGTTAGATTTAGAATTATATATTAAGGGTAATGTTTTAAGTTAAGTTTAAGGTGAGGTTTTGAGTTTGGTATGAGAGTGGGGTTAGATTTGTGTTTCCATTTAGGGGCCAAATTACACTTAGGATTACGTTTTGAGTAAGCTTCAAGTTAGGTAAATGTGAGAAAGAGATTAGGTTCAGAACAGATTTTGTGATGATGGTTAGTGTTAGTGTAGGATAACAATAAATTGTGAGATTAGGATGAAAATTTAAAATGAATTTTTTTTTTACTAAAGTTTTGGTTTGAGGTTATGTTTTTTATTAAGTATAGGGATAGTGTTAGGTTCATTTTACAGTCTAGGTTTAGGGGTAAGGCTGAGTTTATGATTAGTGTTATGGATAGGGTTCTTGTTATGTTTCCATTTAAAGTTTGAGTTGAGGTTGTGATTAAATTTAAGGTTACTGTTAAGATTAGGCTAACCATTGATTTATGGTTTACTTTGAAATTGGGATTAGGTTTTGTGCTCTTTGTAGGTTATATACTGGGGTTATGGTTGGTGCACGATGTAGTGAAGGGGTAGTATGAAGTTTAGAGTGATGTGTGCAGTTCGATTTTGGGTTAAAATTACTTTTATGTTTCAGGTGTATGTTTAGGTTTAGGACTCCCATTAAGCTTAGTTTTAGGGTAAGTGTGAAACTTTCAGTTAGGATTGTGATTAGACATAAGTTTAGTTGTCAGGTTAAGTTTACGATCAGGTGCTGGTTAGGGTGAGGGCCAAGATGATGTTGACGCCCAGGGTTAGGTTTAGGGTTACCCTTAGGGATTTTGATTATGTTCATGGTTCATGTTCCAAGTACATTTTGTTTTAGGTTTAGGGTTAGGGTTTGCTTTGACTCCAGGCTAAGGGTGCAAATTAGGATTGAGTTCATGGTTAATGTAAGAGAATAGGCCAAGTTTAGGGTTAGACTTAAATCTAGGGGTAAGTTTAAGATTCCATTATGAGTTCCTTTGAAACTTAGGGTAACGTTTGTGTTTAGTGATCTCTTATGACTAAGTTTAGTTTTAGGTTCGTCATTGAGTTAGGTATTGTGTTTAGGAAATTTTAATACATATTCCATTTTTTTTTAATTTTTGCCACCACATTGGCATTTGAGATCATCAAATTGTTTTTCAATTTTCCATTTACCTAGAAGCAGCAATGAGGCCTGAACTCACATATTCTTTTCAAATGCTCATCATAGATCTCACTACTCAGTCTTCTCTCAGGTTTTCAAGAATAACTTCTCAACTCTCAAATCTCTTTACAGTTATCAGATCAGGATTGAGAGGATGACTCCCCATCAAGATATCATACACAAATGCCAGCACTTTCTTCCTTCCTCCCCTACCACAAAGGGTAATCACCTATGAAATGCATAATAATGCGCATAAATCTCTTTTTCCCATTATCTCAAGGTTCCATTTGGTATTTTAGTTGTGTAAGAGTATTTCTGAAATACTTACTATAATTCTGAGTAGAATACAAATCATAAATAAAAAAAATACCAGAGGCTTCTATTTTAAATATTGTAGAAGGCATGCACGCACAATCACTGTAGTATTTTGAACAGTAACTGTAAATCATAATCAAAGTGCATTGTGTGCTTGCTGTCCCCCCCCACTGCCGCCTCACTTCTTCACTTAGAAAAACAGTTCAGTGGTGTGAGTACAGTTAAAGGAGGGGATGCCAATGCTAAATATAAACTCACCAATCTCACAGAAGATACAGAGAGACAGTAAGTTTAGTTCATGTTATACACACTTAAAATTCCTTCGCAAGAGAACGGCTGCCTGTTCAACATGTATTATGATCCCAGCCACAGAATCACTAAGTATAGGTTAAAACAGACAAAATTACGTACGTAATTGACCAGATCAAACCACCCTTTTACTGTGATTTATCTGGGATTAAGCAATGCCTTGAAATAGGTATGAAGTGATGCATCAAAATTATCCATTTGAAAACCTCAGTACGCTGGTGAGAGCAGAGGCTTGGATAGGGGGTTTGGCGCCAACAATATGGCCCTTGGGCCCCCATATCCCAGGACGATGCAGGCAGACAGCCGTTGCAGGGCGCACCGACACTCCGCGATGGAAAGAGGAAGGACCCAGGGACCTATAATCAGAACATTGGCTGACAGCGATGTCACAGTTGCGGGGCCTGCCAATTGGGGCCCCGAGGTTAAATCAAGAGCTATGATGTCTTGCAACCCCAGAGCCAATCAGGAGACAATAGAACTGTCATGATTGTGAGTTCCATAATTCGATGCAGTGTCGAGCTGTGACACTGGGAGAGGTTTAGAGGTCAGTTTAGGACTTGTGTTAAGGAAGAGATTCTGCCCAGGTTCAGCTTTGGTGTTAGCATTAGAGTTAGCTTTGAGGTTAGAGGTTTTGTTAAAATTGTGGTTAGTGTTCAAGGTATGAAAAGTTGGGGGTGAGAGGTATGTGTACTATTGTGGTTATGATTAGTGTAAGGATCCATCTTTGAGTTACGCTATGTGTTAAGTTTCAGGTTAGATTCAGGGCAAGAGTTTGGATTGGGTTAGAAGAAGCTTTGAGGTTATGGTATTAAGAACATTGAAATGAGAACTCTGGGTAGAAGGGCTATTGAAAGAGTGAGGTAAAGGTTTAGGATAGAGTTAGGTTTTTCGTTAGGCATATTCTTGGTTTACGGTTTAGGTTTGCTTTGATTCCAGAGGAAGGGTTTAATTGGGATTGAGTTCATGGTTAATGTTAGAGAATACGCCAGGTGTGGGGTTAGACTTAGGGCTAGGGATAAGGTTAAGATTCCATTATTAGTTCCTTTGAAACTTAGGGTAAGATTTGGGTTTAGGGTTCACTTATGACTAAGTTTAGTGTTAGGTTCGTCATTGAGTTAGGTATTGTGTTTGCGATAGTTTTAATACTTATTCCTTTTTTTTCTAAATTTTTGCCACCACATTGGCATTTGAGATCATCAAAAGTGGTTTTCAACTTTCCATTTACCTAGAAGCAGCAATGGGGCCTGAACTCACATAGTCTATTCAAATGCTCATCATAGATCTCACTAATCAGGTTTCCCTCAGATTTTCAAGAAAGCTTTTCAACTCTCAAATCTCTTTACAGTTATCACATCAGGATGGAGAGGTTGACTTCCCACCAAGATACCAAACACAAATGCCAGCCACTTTCTTCCTTTCTCCCTGACCACAAAGGACAATCACCTATGAAATGCATAATAATGCACATGAATCGGTTTTTCCCATTATCTCAAGTTTCCATTCTGTATTTTAGTTGTGTAATAGTATTTCTGAAATACTTACTATAATTCTCAGTAGAATACAAATCATAAATAAAAAAAATACCAGAAGCTTCTATTTTAAATGATCTAGAAGGCATGTACGCACAATCATTCTAGTATTTTGAACAGTCAATTGTAAAACATAATCAAAGTGCATTGTGTGCTTGCTGTCCCCACCTCTTGCCGCCTCCCTTCTTCACGTAGGAAAACAGTTCAGTGGTGTGAATACAGTTAAACAAGGGGATGCCCCTGCTAAATGTACGCTCACCTATATCACAAAACATACAGAGAGACAGTAAGTTGAGTTCATGTTATACACACCTAAAATTCCTCCGCAAGACAACGGCTCCCTGTTCATCATATATTATGATCACAACCGCACAACCACTAAGTATAGGGTAAAATAGACAAAAGTACTTACGTAATTGACCAGAACAAACCACCCTTTTACTCGGATTTATCTTGGATCAAGCAATGCCTTGAAATAGGTATGAAGTGATGCATCAAAATTATCCATTGAAAACCTCAGAACCCTTGTGAGAGCTGCAGAATGGAGAGGCGTTTTGGCGCCAACAGGAGCGCCCTTGGGCCACCGGATCCCAGGCTGATGCAGGTGGACAGCGCTTCCATGGTCCACCCACCCTCCGCGATGGAAAAAGATAGGCGCCAGGGACCTATAATCAGAATATTGGCTGACCGTGATGTCACAGTTGCAGGGTCAGCCAATCGGGGCCCCGAGGCTGTATCAAGGGTTATGATGTCTTGAGGCCCCATAGCCAATCAGGAGACAATAGAACTGTCATGATTGTGAGTTCCATATTGCGATGCAGGGGTGCTGTGACCATGGGGGAGGTTTAGAGGTAAGTTTAGTACTTGTGTTAAGGATGAGATTCTGCGAAGCTTCAGCTTTGGTGTTAGCCTTAGAGTTAGCTTTGATGTTAGAGGTTTTGTTAAAATTGTAGTTAGTGTTCAGGGTATGTACAATTGGGGGTGAGAGGTCTATGTACTATTGTGGTTATGATTTGCGTAAGGATTCATCTTTGAGTTAGGCTATGTGTTAGGTTTCAGGTTAGGTTCAGCGCTAGAGTTTGGATTGGGTTAGAAGAAGCTTTGAGGTTATGGTATTAAGAACATTGAAATGAGAACTCTGGGTAGAAGGGCTATTGATAGAGTGAGATAAAATTTGAGGATAGAGATAGAGGTTTTTTGTTAGGTACATACTTTTATAAGGGTTTGGGTGAGTTAATGATTGGGGTAGTTATATACATAGGCTTCGTGTTACCTTTGAAGTTGGAGTTAGGTTTTAAGATAGGGTAGGAGAAGTGCCGGTTTATTGATGTGGTGCAGATTTCAGTTTATGATTCGGTTTTTAGGATTAGAGTGAGATTTAGCTTGGAGGTCAGTGTTGGTTTTCCATTCGAGTTGCGGTTGGGTTTCCAGTAAACCGAGTATGGGTTCCTTTCAGGGATAGTGTTATAGGAAGGCTCAGATTTTCCACTAGGGCTCAGTTTAGCATTCGATATCAGTTTTGGATTATTTCTTGAGTATATTATGAGATTTAGAGTTAGGGTTCACTTTACAGTAAAGCTGAGGGTTCTGTTTTAAACTGGGTTTGGATTTGTTGTTGGATTTAGTTTGGGGTTTCTTTGTAATTTAGGCCAGGTTTATCATTTGGGTTTTTTATTTATGTATTAAATTAAAGACAGTGACAATGATTAGTAACATTACATTTCCAGTGTGCATTTCTATAATACATAATTCATATTCATATATTGCATTGTGCGTTCAGCACCCAGGGTCACTTCTTCCTTCCCCCTATATTTGACCCACCCCTTTCCTCTTCTACCACCTCTATTTTTCCTTACTTTCTTGCAACCACTAATGTGTTGTCTGTATTTATGAGTTTTTGGATTTTTCTTTGTTTCTTTCATTTTTACATCCCAAGTATGAGTGAATCTCTATGGTTCCGAGCTATTTCTATTTGATTTTTTTCCCTTAGCATGATAATCTCCAGACCCATCCATGTTGTCACAATCGTCAGTGTTTCATCTTTATTTCTGGGCGAGTAGTGTTTCACTGGGTATTTGTATCACATCTCCTGCATCCAATCAATTGTTTAAGAACATGTTGGTTGTTGATATGTCTTGACCACCATAACTTGCACTGCAAGCAACACAGGGTTACGTATATCTCTATGAGTACATGTTTTCACATTTGGAGGGTGGATACGCTGAGAAGGGATTGCTTGGTTTTAAGGTATATTTATTCTTAACATTCTGGGGAACCTCTTTATTGTTTTCCATTGTTGCTTCCAATTGACATGCCCACCTGCAGCATATGAGAGTTCTTTATTGCCACAGCCTCTCGAACACCCGTTATTACTTGTCTTGTGTATCATAGCCTTTCTATTAATAACAGGTATGAAGTGGTAGTTCTTGGCATTTCTCTAATAGCCAGTGTACTTAAACATTTTGTATGTATCTCTTGGGTGTTTGATTAACCTGTCTTCTTGGGGAAAGTGTCTGTCCAAGTCCTGTGACCATGTGTTCATGGGATTGTTTGTTTGTCTGTTGTTGAGTTCTGGGAGTTCTTTTTATAGTTTAGGTTTTGAACCCCTTTCAGTCATTGTCTATTTGCTTCTAGATGGTTTCTTTGGCTGTGCAGAAGCTTTTACATTCGGTACAGTTCCATTCATTTCTTTTGTGTTTTACTTCCCTTGCCTTTGAGGTAACATTCATGAAACTCTTTCTGAAGCAAGGTCCACAGGTTTGGGACCTACGCTTTCTTCTATGCAATTTATCATTATTGGTAGCATGTTTTGGTCTTTAGTTCAGTTTTAGTTAATTTTGGTATATGTTGAATACTGTCAGTCTAGTTTCATTCTTTTGCATGTGATATTCTCTATGCCCTAGCACCGTTTATGGAAAATGAATTCTTTGCTTCATGTTATATTTTTGGTTTTCCATAAAAAACAATCTTCACATATATATGTGGGATTACTTCTGGATTTTCAGTTCATCTTCATTGGTGTGTGTGTGCCTATATTTCTGCCAATACCCTGCTGCTTATATTATTGTCATTGTGTGTTATAGATTGAAGTCAAAGAGTGTGAATCCTTCACCATTATTGTTTTTTTCCTTTGGATGCCTGTGGTTATTTGGGGTCTCTTTAGATTCCATACAAATCTGTTGATGTTTTTCTTGAAATTTTTCAAAAATCTGTCATTGGAGTTTTAATGGGGATGGCATTAAATCTGTTCATTGCTTTGTGTAATATGACCATTTCAATGAGTTTCATTCATCCCATTTATGAATATGAAATCTCTGCATTTCGTTGTGCTTTCTTCAATTTCTTATTTTTCAGCGTATATTTATTTATTACTTATTTATTTCTATTCATTTTTATTGATAGACTTATTGGTGTGACCTCTGCTACCAAGGATTTCATAGGTTTCAGGCATACAATTCTACTGAGCATTGTCAACTTGATATATAATCAGTTCACCACCTAATGCGACGTCCCTTTACATCACCTTATCTTTAGCTTCGCCCCCTCCTCTCCCAGCCACTCCCATTTCTCCTGTCCCTAACCCACTCATCCCCAAATAATCATTAAATCATTGAATGTGTCCATGGGTTATTTGTTTGTTCATTTCGTTTTTTCTTTGCTTTCAGTTTTATACTCCACATATGAGTGAATTCATACAGTTCTTTGATTTTTCTGTGTGGCTTATTTCCCCTAGCATGAAGATTTCCAGTTCCATCCGTGTTGTTTCAAAATGACAATGTTTCATCTTTTCTTATAGCTGAGTAATATTCCATCAAAAATTAAATAAAAATAGATTAAAGACCTTCATATAAGACCTGCAACAATACCCCGTATAGAAGAAGACATTGGTACTAAACTTATAGACCTAAGACTCAAAGAAGTATTCATGACCGGTCCTCAAAGGCAAGGGCAGTATAAACAAAAATAAATGAAAGGGAGTATATCAAACTCAAAAGCTACTGCAAAGCAATAGAAAACTTCAGTTTCTTTTAACCGGTCCATCCGTGTTGTTGCAAATGACAATATTTCATTTTTTCTTATATCTGAGTAATATTCCATCAAAAATTAACTCAAAATAGATTAAAGATCTTCATATAAGACCTGTAACAATACACTGTATAGAAGAACATATTGGTGCTAAACTTATAGACTTAGGACTCAAAGAAGACTTCATGACCCGGTCCTCAAAGGCAAGGTAAGTATAAGCAAAAATAAATGAATGAGACTATATCAAACTCAAAAGCTTCTGCAAAGCAAAAGAAAACTTCAATTTCTATTAACATCTTGTGTTTGTCAGAGTATAGGTCCCTCATCCCATGTGTTAAGTTTCTTCTCA
>PVJL010019292.1:0-14148 GCA_004026885.1 Lyroderma lyra | reverse complement strand
GGATCAGATCGTGTCCTAGGTGAAGTGATATCTTTTCCGGCCATTCTAGAAAGCAACACAGTGAAGAATAGGTTATAACTTCATAGATCTGCTGGACCTACCTCATGAGCCCAGGCTTTGGAGCAAAGGAGCAAGAAACACGGACAGGTAAGGAGTTCTAGCTGACTGTTCAACCCACACTCCAGCCTTCTAATGAGAATTTTCTCCCAGGCAGATGACATGACAGACTCTCACCTCTAGTGACAGAAAAGCAGCTTTGCAGTAGCTGTTGTACGCATAGCTCTGACGGGTTTTCTGTTGGGACTAGAATTGTATCTGAAGGTGTCACAACAACACGTTAGAAATACTTGTTTTCACCCTCACTTTGCCTCATCGTCATCTAGCTACCTGCTCAGTATCTTCCTGCAAACTTCCTCTGGGGCTAATGGCTTCCAGTCTGATTTTTCTTCACAGATAAAATGTGTGCAGACCCTCTGGCAAAGTATTCTTTAGAGGATTTAGGGTGCAAGTCAGAAAAAAGTTAGCTTAATTGGAATAGCGATTCAGGGAAAGCATGTTGGCGCGTGCAGAGGGATGGGAAAGTAAGGCAGAGTCATCCCAGTTTCCTTGGATGTTGTGAAAAAGTGACCCTTAGATGTTTTACTAAATTAAAATAATAGCAATAATAATGGGGCCTTCACAGAAATAATTTTAAAGAGCAATGAAAAAGTTTATAAAGCATAAGAAAAAACGATGTCTATCTTATTATGTTGTAAATGTAGTCAAAGCCACAAAGAGAAACTCAACAACACAAATTCCAAAACCTCAGGTTTTTGCTTGTGGCTTAAATCAGCCAATTCTTCTCACTTCCGGAGGGTCCCTTTCTCCAAGCCCCCAGCAGCCCACTGAGGAGAATCCCACTTAGCAAAGGTCAAACCCATCAACAAAGGTCAACGCTGTGGTGGACCCTACTGCCAAGATTCTCCTGTCAAAATTTTAAGCATAGATTAGATAATAGCGTGTTTCATAATCTTAAAACAAGAATAAAATGCAAGTAAAAGGAATTCCTATTTATCAAGGATCAAAGTTATCTAAAAACAAGAGTTCACAGAATGCTTTTGCTGAACTGTGCAATGATAAATGATACCCCAGCACTGCAATATCCTAAAGGGCTTTATGACTCACCAAAGAATCACATAAATCATGTTTGGATTGGTCTGCATGGTGTGAATGTTATTAAGGCCTTTGAACACTTTTTTAGAAATTAAGTGGTTTATTTAGGGTATATTAATCAACTAAATCATAAGTCCCCATTTCCCAATCATTTGTGTGGGGAGGGTCCCACAAGAAAAAGCATTGACTGACCTTTCTTTGTGATCACAGAAGCTTTCGCTGGCTTCATCCAGTCATCCGTCCAAACAACAAATCTTTATTGATGCCTGCCTTGTGTACATGGAGCTCTGTGGTGCAATTCCTCTACTCAACCAATACCTTCTCTCACCCATTAGTCCTTTTCTCCCCCTCTGTTTCTAATCACAATCTTGTCTAGTCATTTGTGACAGGACTTGTGAAATAAAGACAGACCCTGTTTTCTTCTAACTTCTCATAGGTCTGCAATTTTAGCATTAAACACTCAGGAATGAGACATTTCCCCAAATGCACAACTTTCTATGAGAAATATTAGAGGCTTTAGCGAAACAAAGTATTCATTTATGCCCTGCTTCTAAAAGGTCATATTTTTATGGTGATTTCATGCTCAGAACCAAGGGCAGACATCACCTCATTTGAGTGTCACGTGGGTTTCACATATTCACCCTCTGGTACCAGCTGCTAAGAGCGTCTTTCTGACCAAAGCTGATTAGATGTTATAGCATCTAATCTATCAAGTGCTTTTTCAAAAATAAACTTACCAGAGAATCTCGCTTTCTCTTTATAATTCCTCAATCAAGAAAAAGAATTCATTGTACATAAAATCGGAAATAAAAGGATTACTTTCTAAGCAAGTAAATACTTAACCATTTTAACCCTATGGATGACAAACCCAGCCACATGCCTCTTTTACATAGAACGGTATGTTAACAGGCGGTGTCAATTCTTTTGATGAATACACTTTAGTAGCACTTTTAAATGGCTCATTATTTGCAAACAGTAAGTGTAAAGTGTGTAAATGTTCACCCAGTTGCAAATCTTGTCTTTTCCTTTTTTTTTTTAAACTAACACAGTCTGGAGTCTCTAACAGCTGCTGGTGCTTTCTTCCTTTAAATAATAATGCTATTATTAATTTTTATCCTTGGAAATCCAGCCCTTACCAAAATACACATTCTCGTTCATCTCTGCTTGCTCTGCAGCCCCTTCAAGGGGCTCGTCAGCACGTGCTGATTTTGATCTGTCTTCAAGTTCGTCCATCTTCCTCCCCCAATTCTTAATACACATCGATTTGGAAAAACTGATCAAGTTGTTTTAAGGCTTTTAAAAAACGTGAAGTGTTATCACAGGGCCAATAAATAACACTGCTGAGGATGGGGAGAACAATGAAACGACAGCTCAACTGAAACCCTGAAGTGAGAGGAAGTGCTCGACCTCACGGTGCTGAGGCCAGCTCTCAGGGGGTTTCCGGGGCTCTTGGGGGGCTCTCTGGGGCTCTTGGGGGCTCCCAGGTGTTCTCTGGGGCTCTTGGGAGCTCTCGGGGGACTCTCAGGGGCTCTGGGGGCTCATGGGGTGGGGGGTTCTCCGATGCTCTCGGGAGCTCTCCGGAGCCATTGACTGGGTGCGGCCACACCACTCCATCAGGAAAATCACCTTGTGCGTTTTCTGTAGTTAGCTACAACGGGACTGTTTTACCAACAAATAGCAACTCTTCCTTTCTTTTTAATTTTTTAAAAAATTACTTTTAAAAACTTATACTTGACAGGAAATATTAATTTCAGGCATACAGCATATTGATTCAACATTTATGTACTTATGAAGTAATCACAGCAAATCTAGTATCCTTGTATCACCATACACAGTTATTATGATATTATTGACTATTCCTTGTGCAGTACATTACATCCCTGTGGCTTATTTTATAACTGTAAGTTTGTGCCTCTTAATCCCCTTCTTGTTTTCCACCCATCCCCCCACCCTCTCTCGTCTGGCAACCATCACTTAAACCAGTGGTGTCCACCCATTTGGTTTCCCTAGACCACCTTGGAAGAAAATTGTCTTGGGCCACACATAAAACACACGAATGATAGCTGATGAGCTAAAAAAATGTCGCAAAAAAAGTCTCATAATGTTTTAAGAATTTGTGTTGAGCCACATTCAAAGCCGTCCTGGGCTGCAGGTTGGACATGCCTACTTAAATAGAATCTCTTAACTCCATTTAACAATGATTTTTATTGACATGCATGTCTCTGAATCTGGCCTGAATCCATCCATCACACTGGGACTTAGAAGAATCTGAAGAGTCCTGTGTGGGGAGCTGATACATCAGGATATTACTTTGGACATCTCTTCTGACTTGTATGTGAAAGTCTTAACAAAGGCTCATCACATGCCTGGGAAAGGTGGTTTTCCTGATTTCCAAAGACAGTAAACAGGTCCCATGGAGGTGAAGGGATTCTCCAGAGTCACACGAGAATTCTGCAGCTGCGCTGAAGGCTAGAATTTCACGTTTCTAATTCCGAGTTTTCAAACTTTGCTAGGAGAACATACTCCCACCCTTTAGGCCAGTAAGTCATATTAACCCAGGAATTGATGTTGCTATTCCAATCTAATCATAAAGGTCACTTTCAGTAATGGGAAAAGGACACATTTGCATATATCGCTGGCAGTCCCTTGTCCCGTGAACACTGCCAAGAGCCAAACAAAGGTTTCTTCACTCAGTGAAATCACAGGGGACTTCAGAACTCTTATCTGTCTTGATGGTCCTAAATATATGGCCCTTGTCACAGTATAAAAATATGACTGTCATCTCAAGACAGGTTTGTGTTACTCTAAATGGCACACGAAGGGTGTGTGTGTGTGTGTGTGTGTGATCAAAGCCATTACTATGAATAATCATTTTTTCCTGTGACCTTCTCTATAATTCGTACTTGTTAAAGGGGAGGGGAAACAGGATGACTCACGTTGGCGGAACGGGGGGCAAAAGTGCAAACATACCTAGTGATGATTGTGAACTGCAGGGTTGGGTTGGGTTTAGATTTTTAGCAGCTTGTCGCTGTAGACAGAAAACAACTCCTGACAGGGGAGCAGATAAACGTCACTAGAAGGCACCAGAAACTTCTGTCTCTTCCCACTTTAGCTGTGATGAATGGAAGTGGCTGCCTCCTTCCCCGGAGCCTGGGACCACTGGACATGATGCGTTCATCTTCCCCTCGGGCTTCCCACTCAGCATCTTTTTTAACATCTATTCCTACCAGGCTCCAAGCCTGTGCTAACCTTCAGATGTGGGGAAAAACGACTGGCTGCTGCCACTGGAAACTTTTCTCCATGAATGCTTCTTATATGGTTTTGGCAGGCACACGTATACCAGTGCAGAGAGAGATCCTGCTCGGGAGAGAAGAAAACCTTAACATAACGGTAATGGCCCTGAGTGCTGTTTTACATGCTATGCTTGCTCAAGATTTATGTTAAAATCAACCTTGCAAAAGGGGTTTTTAGAAAGTCTATCAAGCTGCCAAAATTTGAACAGCTCTTTCTTTACTGTCCAATGACAGTTGGCTTAACAACCTAAACGGCCTGGTACAAACTGGCATTTCCCAGCAGTCAAAGACCTTCCAGGCCTGGTCTAATTTCACCGAGTAATATTTCATTTACTTTACAAATGTCTGAGTCCTTTTATCTCTGTCTCCTCATTTCTCTGTTCTCCTTTCCCTGTTATTTATTTTCTTTCTGTCCAGACTTAGGAGGGACCCAAGGGAAGTGATGCTAATCAACCCACAGCCATTGAAATTAATATTTTAATTTAGAGACCACATTTGGAAATGCTCTCTTCTCCCTAAAGCCCCTCCCTTTAGACATGGCTGCCAGGCCTGAATGCATCACTAATTGCGGATGGAGCCTTCCCGAGTTAGCCGGGTGTCACCTTTGCACGCACAGCTGCTCCCGGAGCAGCTCACCACTGCTGAGCCACTTCTGTCTTAGGAGAAGGGCCAGGTCCCTTAAAGCCGCTCCTCCTGCCCCTGCAGCCGGGACGAGGAACCAGCTCTGCACGTGCGTAACTACGTAACTAAGCGATACTGGCAGAGCGCTCTCAGCAGGCTCATGAGCTTACCGGGCAGCTCTCACTTCCTCAGGCACTGCCTCTGACAACCGCTGAAGCAAAGTTACTTTCCTCACATGAAGCTCCTTCGTGGGTTTAGAATGCACTGGACTGGAATGAGGACTCTGTCTCCAAAAAGAAGCCGGTCTGACGACCACCCGGGGATGTTTGCTTTCTTTTTATCTGTCTAACATGTTGCTCGTGAGGAGGCCACGTGCTTCCAGCAGGCGCTGAGGCAGCGGAGCACCGCAGGCCGCTAATGCGTTTCCGTTTCCGCGCCGGCGCGGTGCCCCGGCTGCCCGGGCACTGACGACGGGCTGCAAGCTGCAGAGGGCAGAGCTCAGGCGCCGTCCGCGGAGAGGGAGGGGGTTGGCCCGCTGCCTCCCATCTGAGTGAGGACAGAAGAGAAAGGAAGAGGCTGAGGTCGTGACGTCGGGACGGAGCGCAGACTTGTCAGGACACGCGGGTCCAGGCCTGAGGCTCCTTTGGGAGTCTCGCCGGGGCCTAACCGGGCCGCGTCAGAGACCCCGGCACAGAGTTCTTCCACGCAGGAACTTTGAGGCCCTCGTGCGCTCGGCGTCCTCTCGCCTTTCTGTGCATTTGTAGTGTTTTGTACTTGCTCTAACAGCTGCAAACGACAAGGCGATGCCCATCCACCTTAAGAGGGCCACCGCGCGGCCCTGGCCGACAGCTCTGCGCCCCGCACCCACACCAGTGTGTGCTGCTTCCAGCTGCCTCAAAAGCCAGGAAGCCCACATGGCCCAGGGGGGTCGTCACGGAATGTGCTGCACGTGGGCCCCTCGGTGGGAGCCACTCTGCCATGGTACCCTCAGAACCTAGCCGAGGTGCTTGCACATGGTGAGTGTTTGACAAATGCTTTTGAACAAGTGAATGGCTTTGATGGGCAGAGTGGGTAAGCCAGAGCTGAGGCCCATTTGGTGTGGCATCTCATAGTCTGGGGCAGGATGCATTACTGGCTTTCTTGCAAACGAAGCTGAAGGGCCACAGAAGGAAGATGTGCATGAATGCATTCCTTATGGCTGTGTGCATGCTTTGAGAGAGGGTGAGTCCTGCCAATCAGAAACATGAAAGTCTGAAGGTTCGTTTGTTCATTTTTCACCCAACTGATAATTCTCTACTCCGTAGTAAGCACTGGGATGCAAAGATGTGGAAAGTTCTCTTCATTCTTGCACTGAACTTTGAGTTGAGAGGAGAAGGCAGGGAAACAACCACCAACAACAACAACCCAGTGAGGATGGATATGTACAGGACACTGTGGGTCCAGAGCAAAGACTTGGCAAGGGCAGGGGGCTCCCATAGGAAAACTAGTCACCTGAGGGAGCAAGTCCATCCAAAAATGAGTGTGAACCCGTGTGACTGGAGCAGGAAAGGGCCACCTGGTGGCCTCAAGGGTGAGCTTAAAACGCCTGTGTGATCCACGAGAATGACTGAGTTAAAAAGATGGACGACAGTAGACATTGGTGAGGATGTGGAACTCGCAGATGCTAGTGGAAGGATTCGTGAAATGGTAAAGACAATGTGCTAAAGAGCGTGCAAGATTTTGGTAAAGCTAAACACACGCTAACCATAAAAGGCATCAATCTTACTCCTAAGAATCTGCCTGAGAGATGTTAAAACATACTCACACAAGGACATGTACCCAAGTATTCCTAGCAGCTTTAATCAGAATAGTGAAAAACTAGAAATAACCTAAATGTCCATCAACTGGTGAATGGACAACTAATTGTGATGTGTTCACCCAACGGAATACTAGTCAGTCATTAAAAAGAACAAACTTCCGATACAACGTCAAGCATGCGTATAAAAGCATTATGCTAAGGGAAGAGAAGCCAGACATAAAACACGACATCCTCTGTGATTCCTTTCATGTAAAAATCTTTGTAAAAGGCAAAGCTACCGTGCCATAAAGCAGAGTGATAGTTTCCAGGGACAGGAGGCAGGAGAAGGGGATGAAATCAAAGGGACATGAGGAAATTGTCCTGTATCCTAATTGCGGTGGTGGTTCCATGGAAAAACAGCTTCATCAGAACTCACGGAACTGTGCGTGTAACATCAGTGAATTTCATTGCATGTAATTTATACCTCAGTGAGCTGATTAACGAGAAAAGGGTGGGGGGAAGGCAGGCAGGCAGGCTTGTGTGTCATGCTCAGGGGAGACTTCATCTGGAAGGCTCAGAGAGTCCATGGAAAGCAGGTTTGTGCTTTAGGAAGATGCTTCGACAACAGCAGGGAGGACGGCTAACATTCAGGACTACAGTGTCCAGCTCTGGGGCTGTCTGAAGGACACAAGGTAGGCAGTCCCCTTGATTAGGAAGGGAGTGCTCCTTGTGGCTTACCCACCACATATGCCGTAAGTTATGGCTCCTACCTTGTGGCATCTAAATAGGGTCTACATGTTAACAATGATCATTTCTAAATATTAAGTCATGGACAATGGCCTTCTTTATAACATCTTAGGTTTTCCAAGTTGTCTATAATGAACACGTTTTACTTTTATGATCAGAAACATTTTCTCTATTTTTAAGCAAAAGTATTACTTTAAAAATTAAGCTAGCAACTAATCTCAAAAGAATTTTAGGAAATAGGACTTGTCCCTGCACTCTGCAACTGGACAGTGTAGCTCTGGTACATCCCTCCTGAGAAGTACGATGGCACCATTTGGCAGCACCTACAATGCCGGTGGCTGCCTTGTAGATGTTGGGCAATTTGCCCATGTGTGATTTCAGCATGCCTTATGTTGTGATTTGTACGCTCCCTTGAAAAAAGTTTTGTCATTTACAAAGAGTTGAAACATATTTTCCTTCTAGCAACTGAGGTGCCACTTTTATACAGTAATCTGGGTTATACCAGGTCTTGCAGTTGACAAATGACTCAATCAATGGAAAGTCCTACTGGGTCATGGGTGAGCAACATGGGTATTGCCCTTGACCTTTCCACTCCAGTCCCCCCGCTCTATGCATCAGCTGTCGTACATGAACTAGAATTGCCTAAAAAGTTAACTTATCAGATGACACGACTCCGATCTTCATATAATCTTCCACTCTCTACCTTCTAGTCTGCTTTGGTCATTGTGTACCCATGACGATGGTGGTCTGAGACTGACTATAGTCATCAGTGCTTCTAGTTAAATCTGGAGGTTTTAGAGAAGTGACACTTTCATCATCAAGTTTCAGGTGTTTTTATTACTTTAGGTGAAATCCTACATTTATGCAGTCTCAAGAGTACCGCATACCATCTTCCTCATGGCACAGACCATAGCAGAAATTTTACATTGATGGGTGTGGTTACTTAATGTGTCTCACCCATTAGACTGTAAGAGTCATGAGAATAGACATCAAGTCTGTTTTATCCCACAGAATTTCCCCTTGGACCCAGTATAGTACCTAGAACATCTTCAGTACTCAGCAGAGATTTGTGAGCGTGTGAAGGGGAAGGGCACGGAGGGACAGGACAGGAGAGAAAGGTGGAAGAGATCGCTCTGCAGCTGCACAGCAATGCCTGTTTCCCATCCAGGACAGCGGGTTCTGTGTTCTCCGGAATTCTCTTCCCAGCATGCTTCCAGCTGAGACTTGGCCAAGAGAAATGTGCCCTGGATTGGGAGGGCAGAAGTGAAGTGGCAGCCATGACACTCTGAAGGTCAGTGTAGGACACCAGGTGCCACTGTAGCAACTGCCCGTGACCTCCTGGCCCTCCTTGTCGCTGAAGAGCAGGACTTGGCCAACAGCTCCTTCAGCTCCCACCAAACCTCCTGCCCCAGCTTCTCTGAGGCCTGAACTAGGAGTGCACGCAGCTCCAAGGCAAAGGGCACCAACTCCTTCTGCAGGTCTCCTGTGACTCAGGGTCAGGGGTAGTGAGAGGAAATGTCCCTTCCAGTTTGTCCTTGTGTGTTAGTTTGTTCTCACGCTCTCATATTTGCATTCGGATTTTCTTCCCAACTGCCAGCCCTGCTGACCTAACGCGAGTTCAGGATGGCCCCAGGCTCAGAGTCAGCAGTCGCATGCAGCCATCTAATCGGCACAATAAATCCTTTATTCCAGTTTACCCCTAGTGTTGCTGCTTCCCTGAGAGCTCCCACACACACTGTCAGTGCAGTTCGAGGCTCTTCCTTTTAGAGGACAGTGCTCTTATGAATTAAGGGCTTCCATTACTGATATCATCATTTTCAATAGTCTCAGCTACCAGTTACCACGTGCCAAGTTGAGAAATCTGTGTCACACAGCTGAGGTAAGGATGTGAGCCTAGATCTGCCTCATACCATTCATTACTAACATTACTATCATCATCATTATTATTAGTCCTTTTAGTATGCCATGCTTTCTTCTGTACCAGTAAGGTTTTACTTTTAAGTTGAACTTTTACCCTGCTTAAGTTTCATCCATGAGCCTGATGGTTCATTTGAGGAAGAAAAACAAATGTTAGGGCTCAGTTTAGTAACTCGGGCTGCTCAGAGACACCGGATTCCATTGCTTTGGCGATAAAAGGATCGATATTCTATTTGCATGTGATTTTTCAGTTTGAGGCGTTTCGTTCCGTCAGCATAGCGTTGTCCTTCTCTGGATAATGATAATCTCGTCATTGTCTTTATCAGCCCCTTGGAATACTTTGGCATATTTGTAGCCTGGCAATCCTTCCTTCCCCATTACACTGATCGAATAGTAATACATCTAGCAGCCAGTGCCAAAATCTTTATGATAGAGAAATGAATTGCGTCGGCCTCATCTGACTCGTCCTATGTCTGCCATGAGCAAAACTCCAATTACATGAAATGATGTAATTGGAATAGATTTTCAAATATATTTTACTTCCCATAAAAGACTCCCATGACAAGCACTCCTTTCGTGGGCGGGAATCTACACAGCTTCAAAATTCCCTCACAATTGTTGGGAAACTCCGTACTCTCAAATGGCAAATGGTTTTGTGAGATTTCACTCTTCTTCCAATCTTATGGGATGGGCCCAGGAATAAACGCGTCAGAAAGCAATCTGTCTCCCAAGTGACACATGATTTCTCTGACAGGCTCTGTCATCTGGCTGTTGGTGACAGGTTTGTTACGGAAGTTAAACTGCTTCCTTGCCATTTGAAATTTGACAGTGAATTTGCTCATTTATTTTCCACATAAAACATTTATCTGTTCTTTATGAACCATGGACTTCATTGCTTTTAGGCTGGCCTGTTTGGGGACGAACAAACTGACAATGATTTTCAGTAGAGCCTTTCCACCTGCCAAGGTCTTGCTATTTTCAGAGAACTGAATATATCATGAAACTACCCAGCCCCTCTAAAGCAATAGTGGCGTGCCTACATTAGCAAATTTTTATTAGGAACGTACCATATGCAAGGCACCAGAAAGGATGCAAAAGGAGTGTATGAGAGAGGTCCTGCTCTGGCCGTGAGAAGGAAAGTAGTTCTGGAGCAGCACGCAGTGAAAGGTATAGGTGGTTGTGCTTGGAAGTCCAAGACAGGAGAGAGCAGCATGGGCTGAGTGATCAGGGAGGGCTTCTTGGAGGAAGGGGTTCAGATGTATCTAAGCCCTGGGGAGCTACATGTATTACAGACCAGTAGGGCCTGATTACCAGAGGCCTAGAACAATACATAGTAGGAGACAATGGGGTGCACTATCATGATGTAAAAGTAAGTTAGCAGCCACCATGAAACCAACAATAAAGGCCATAAAGTGACGTTAGTTCACACTTTTCATGATTACCTGTTTCAACCATCTTACTTCCACTCCATTCCCAGTATTCTTTCGAAGGAGAACTTGTCAGGGACCTGAAGTGATTCCAGGCCCAAACTTGGATTTAGGCTGAGTGGGGCCGACCCCAGCTCCACTGTTCACAGATTGAGAGAGAGAAATTATGTAAGATTCAGCTTAACTTCCTGGCGTTTCAAATGAGATAGATGAATGTTACTTGTCAGGACAGGTTGTTCAGAAGATTAAATAAAATCATGGGTATAAAATCCAAGCACAGAGCTTGACGTGGGGTTTGATGTCAAATAAATGGCCGCCATGATGGCATGGTTTGATTCCTCTGGTTTAGCAGGTACAGAGTGACAGGCAGATGTTTCTTCCAGTAGGGACATAAGACAGGCATGGAATAAATGTTCACTGAAAAATGACTGAATTAATTAAACAAAAGTCCTTCCACTTCATTTAAAAGCTACTATCAAATCAATATGGCATTCATTTTCTATCCCAGTGTTACTTGAGCTTTATTGTTTGGAAGAAAACCTGTCACAGAAAATGCTCTTACCTAACTTGCACTCAGAGGAAATAAGGGAATATAGTCAGGTCTATACAAATTGCCAAGAACTGCCGATGAGGTCTTCCATAAAGGTGGGAAGCTAAAAGGTAACCAAGAAAGCACAACAACTGTTTTGACGTAACACATAGTCTCTGCTGGATTCAAACTTGAAGAGTTATGAGGTATCTCCCTTTTTGCTCCAATAGAATATTTTTGGGTCTTTACAATAAGTAACTCCCCATCTCCCTTCACGTAGGAAGATCAGGTGAATTTTTAAAAATGTAAACAATAAATTAGTTTAAAATACACTGGCTTTTATAAAAGATGATGCACCACCCAGCAGAGAACACAGTTTCTGACTTCTCTTTCTCACAAAATGACTTTGTAAGCTGCCTTTGTGAATGTTGATATTAATTTTAAAGGCATATCAAGTCCTGGGCATACAATCAGCTCACTGTCACAGTTCAGGAAGAAAAAGTATCTGTAAAGATATCAGAATTGGAGATGGAAGACTGAAGGAGAGATTATATAGTGCACCTTACGAGAACAAGGGAGGGAGTGGGAGAGGGAGAGGAAGAGAGAGAGTAGAAACAAACATTGGCAATAAACTTGTCTCAGGACTGATTCTTTGGTATTCTGGACAACACATGGGTTAAGTTATTCTATGGTTCAAGGATATCCTGTTTTCAGAAGCTACTGTGCTTTGAACATCTTTGCAGCATCTGTTGGAAGTAAAATATAACGTGTTCCATCTCACTTGTACTTTTTGAACTTTGCCTGAGCAAGCCCTTCAGATGTTCTAAGAGTACATAACCCATTTTTTTGGTGGCAAAACTTTGGTAAAAGTTTATGGTCTCCAAGAGAAACGAGAGGCCTTTACTTCCAGCCACTTTTCTGGAAAAGTAAGCGTGTCTGGGCAAAGGCTAGTGGGCAAAGGCCAATTAAGTCAATGGCCATGATGCCTCACAGCTCACAGAGAACAGGTGCTGCTCTCTAAATGTTGTATTTTCCTGACTCCTTTTTATACTTAGATTGTTCTCTGCATATTTGCAGCACATAAATTTTCAAGATGAAGAAAGTCACATATTTGCCAACATTAAAAGGAAAAAAAAGTGAGATTGTTTGACTCTGCCCAAAGGGCATGTAGTCTCTGACTAGAGCCCAGCTGCTGGTGTGGCTCCTGGGGACCCTGGAGAACTTGAATAATCAGCAGGTAGGGTGTGGATCTTTAAGAAACAGGGACATTCTGTGAGTTGGGTAGGCAGGGAGAAAGTGGAAAAGTGGTAGGAAAGTTCCATCTCATTCATATTTTTTAACTTTGCCTCAAAAAGTGGAAGGGAGAGTAACACCTTCTAATCCTGCACTTCACACAGTGGGTGTGCCCCTGAGCCTTAGTAACTACCCATGACTAGAGTTTTAATAAAAGACAAACATGAAAATCTCTGTTAATGTATTTAAAAGATTCACTGTGTGTGTGTGTGCACGTGTGTATGTTTGAGGGTTATGTTTGCTAAAATGCACACGTTTAAGGCCTATAGTCAGAGATTATACCTTAAATTAGGGGAAAATGACTCTGATGCACATGGAATTCCCACCTCAGAAAGCCTTCCTAATTAGAGGAGAACAGTCATGTGTAGTCCCCAGAGGCTGGCTGGCAGACTGCCTGGTAGATTTCAGAAAAAAAAAATTTTTTTTGGTAGCTCCCTGGCTGGGAATCGAACCCAGGCGGCGGCATTGAGAACACCGAAGCCTTAGCCACTGCACCACCAGGGAACCCCAGGAAATTTTTGTTTTCCATTTTGGGAACATACAGGAAGAAGAAAGTGAAGACTAAATCTGAGTTAACATATCTATCATTTCGGGTTACGCACACTGACCTGAATAAAATACTGTCTCTATCCTTTGCTTTAAAATGTTCTTAAAGCTAAAAACATAAAAATCACAGATGTCTATGCAGCTTTCTGTTGAAATAAATGTCAGTTGTTTTTTTAAAAAATATACATAGAGCCTCCATATGCTTACATGATTCTATTTAAGTGTCTATGACTTCAACGATAGAAGGTGGCAGAAATACATGTACATTCCCTATTCTATCCAACCTTGAGCTTGACTTGTTAGAGTTGAGGAAGTTCACCCCTAATTAACCTCAAATGGTCAACTTCAATTAATCTTGATAAATAATACTGTACAATCAAATTACCACTGAGTCATAGTGGTAGTGCTACAAAATTGACCATTTAAATCGTGAAATTTTTTTTTAAGTGTAGTCTATAAAAAAAATTACAGACTAGGACAATATTTGAATTAGCTCTGGAAGACAAAGATGATTATATATAAAATATAAAGAGATCATTCAAATCATAAGAAAAACACTGACACCAATAGATACGTGGGCAAAGTAGATTAATCACAATTCACAGGTAAGAGAAAAGGCAAATTAGCAAACATCTAAAAAATGCATCTGTACTATTTATAATAAAAAAATATATACTGAGCAAGTCCAAACTGTGATTCTGTACCTGCCCAGGTAGCACTGTTTTAAAGTAATAACAACACCCAATGCTCTCAAGGAGAGGGTGAGGCTGGTTCTTCACTGCTTGAAGGACTGTGCACTGTTGCAGCCTCTTCAGAAAGCAATGTGGCAGGCACACGAAGAGCCAA
>PVJL010019291.1:0-14160 GCA_004026885.1 Lyroderma lyra | reverse complement strand
TCTCCACATCCTCTCCAGCACTTGTTATTCCTTGTCTTGTTGATAACAGCCATTCTCACAGGTGTGAGGGGGTATCTCATTGTGGTTTTGATTTGCATTTCCCTGATAGCTAATGAGGATGAGCATTTTTTCATATGTCTGCTGGCCATTTGTATTTCTTCGTGGGAGAAGTGTCCGTTTAGTTCTTCTGCCCACTTTTTAATTGGGTTGTTTGGTTTTTTGTTGTTCAGTCTTATTAGTTCTTTATATATTTTAGATATTAGACCCTTATCTGATGCGTTATTTGCAAATATTTTCTCCCATTCAGTTGGCTGTCTCTTTGCCTTGTTGATGGTTTCTTTTGCTGTGCAGAAGCTTTTTAGTTTGATATAATCCCATTCATTTATTTTTGCTTTTACTTCCCTTGCCTCTGAGGTCAGGTTCTATCTATTCTTCTGGAGGCATACGTAGAAGCCTATTGATGGGCAGACCAGTTTCCTGGCACCTTTAAATCTAGTTCACATTTTGAAATTGTGGGGAATAGAAGGGAATCTGGAAAAGTCTCAGAGAAACGTTAACGAGCTAAGTTACAGGATGGAAAAATGGACCCATGAGAAAAAGCCCAAATGTTGAATGCATTTAATTTGGAGAAGAGACCGTACTGACGAATTTCGCAGCCTCCAGAGAGTGTGGTCAGAGGAAAGAAAGAACGAGCTGATTGTGGCAGCTTCAAAGGAAGGCGTTGGCATCTCTGCTCCTAGCAGTTCTTAAAATGAGGAGAGCTGAAGTAAAATATAAAGCTTAGGAAGATTTTTATAAAACATTTGTGTCACTCCTTTCATCTGTAGAGTCCTTATCATTCACGCAAGTACATGCAAATTTCGAACACTTTCTCTGCCTTTCTGTCTCCTGTGTCTGCCTGGAAAGTCTTCCTCATCCGCCAAGGCTCTACTCCGTTGTCGCTCCTCCTGGAAGCTCTGGAACCCTCCGTCTACCCCTTTCTGAGCGGAGCTGACTGCAGGGACTTTTGAAAGTTGTAGCCCTTGTGGACACTCGTATTCAAGATAGAAGCCAAAGCAAGAGGCCAAGAAAACAGTCAGATGGGGTGTTACCAATTGTTTTTTCTTTAGAGAAGTCACCTGCCAACCTTGCCATCTATGGACAGGAGATATCATGGATGATTCTTTGACCTTTGTGCTTAAGCAGGTAAGGAAGACATCCCTAGCATGGTACACAAAACAACAGGAAGACAAAAAGAAGGGGGACACTTGAGCCTCCGCTTCACAGTTTCCTTGAGGAGTTTTAGTAGTTCTGTTGTGTTGCCTCAGGACTTTGGCTACGACCTCTGCACACCCCAAAGTCAGGTCAGCTTCGCTCATAGCTTATGAATTAAATCCTTTGGCCCATGCTAGAGCCTGAGCTTTAACTGGTCTCAGAGACGTGCGCTCGCACCTGCATATCCTTTTCTTTTGCTTTTCAGGGAGTGGGGGCTCCTTTTCAAACCTAAGTTTCAAAAGATAGTAGCTAGAATTTATGCTGAAGTGGAGTAACAGGCTTTGGAGCTGAGCAGGGTACTAATACAGGTGAAAAGCGTGTATTGATTACTTAAAGAAAGTTAAAATAAAAGCAATCTTTCTCCCCCTTTCGGCACATTGCAGCTTTTGGCCTCTCCACTTATGGCTAAAAAAGCATTCTTTCCTGATAATCAAGCTTCAGCTGTCTGAATTTCAGGCCGAGCCTCTCCTCCTGAGCTCTGCTGAAGAGCTGCTTTAATTAACCATTATACCACAGATGTTATTGATTTTTTTTCAAATCTGGTTGAAACATCATTGTGCTGGATCATGGCCAAAACTAAGGCCTGAATTTGTGTGTGTGCGTGCGCTGCCTTTACTCCTTCTGCATACCTTATTAGTCTCCGTGTCTGTTAAGCGCAATACTCAGTATTAACTCCGAAAATATAGAATTGATTTTTCCCCTCGCAGCCGTGATCTGAGGGCTCCTAATTTGACATCTGAAAACCTCAGTTGCTGAGGAAGTCTCTCTGCTGTTACTCTAATGCTCCCTTGAAGTAAGCTTTTTATTCTTTAATTTAAAAAGAGAAATCTCCCTCTGCCTTTAACTGCTGTCTCTTTCACAAACGCATTTGGGGGGTTTCCCCGGGACATGACCCAATTCTTGGCATTTTGAACATGCTTGTCATGAAAGGTCCCCAGAACGTTATTCTCGCTTGTCCAGAATGGGTGACCTCCAGTGTGGATCGAATGACATTTGGAAATCGAAGTCTCAACGCTTTCCATATTTTGAAGAAAATCTGGAAGAACTTAAGCAACATTCCCTCTGCGTGACTTGCAGGCTGTGAGAAACCGGGGGCATCCGTAATCCCCCTACAATCCATCCTTCAGTGCTGATAAACTCCAGACCCAAACAATCACAGTAGGTTCCCAAATTCTGATAAGGTTTCTGTGAGTTTAGTGATGCGTTCTTTAAACATAATTTGAAGCTTTTAAAATACTGTAATGGCAGCTCTTGACCTTTAAAAAAAATCACACGGAGCAAGAGGTGGTGAAAAATGTTTATTTACTCTGCATTAGTGGCTAAACTCCTGTTCTCCCCAGAACCGGTAGTTCTTTTATACTCGGGAACTCACGCATGTCACCCCCATTCTTCCAACATGAACCAGACAAGGCCACTTGAGCTGGAGAAACAATGGCCTGCAGCCGGCCCCACGCCTCACTGGGAAACAACAATGCGGGCCTCTTGACAAACTCTGGCGTCGCGAGTGGAATCTTGCAGCTCAACTTGTCTGCCGACCAGAAGTTGGAAAAAGAAAAGATCATCTTGTAAACAATTAATTAATGTTTGTCATGAATTATCATTTTTACTTCCTTCTCAAGAGGCTCAAAGGGAATAAAAAGGCATTTTTGCAGGTGGTGGCATTCAAAGTAAGGGCAATCAAAGGTTTGAGAGCCGAGGCACAGCACTCTGAGTCGCTAAGGGTGAATGGTGCTAGGATTAGAGCACAGCGGGGGGTTGAGGGCTTCAGGTGTGAAGCTTAATGTTTGTGATCAGCAAAAAAAGTCTTGAATTTATCTAAACTGCTCTTCTGCTAACAGTACTTCTAGCACATAAATGTTCCGAAACTGACAAGTGTTCTCATTGCTCTTCTAATGCAAACATGATCTGCATTTGAAAGATGCATCCCTCTTGCCTAATTTAGAATGTGCATCACAAAGAGCGTTAGATGATGACCCCACAAAGATCTCTCCCTCTCTTACACACACACACACACACACACACACACACACCCCAGAAGGGCATGCTGCATGTGTATGCAAACTGCCTCTTTCTTGCCTACATCTTCTCTGAAGCTTCCAGCAAGGATATTACGGGGTTGTTTTCCTCCAGATTCCTCAACCAGAGGTTGAAAACCAGGAGGTCAATAGCCATCTGACCAGTGAGTTCCTCTGAATACTCCACGTGAATAATTCCTTCTCGTTTGGTTTGGATAATTGCTTAGAATTTTTCACGCTGCATGTTCATATGCTGTTGTCCTCCCTCCCCCACCCCTTACTACTACAGTAGTAAGATGTTGAAAGGATCCCATATACAAAAATTTAAAATGCATACAACCAATGATATTAAAAAGTCCTAAAGAATTGTAAGTAGCATTTACAACCGCTAGAACGGATAACCAAGGTGGACATCGTTGATGGTTAGAAGGTTGCTAAAATCCACATAAATGCATCTGGTTGTTCCATGAATCCTCTCCATAATCTCCTGCTGAACTCTAATTAAATGCTCACTTTCTCTCCCTTTATATCACTGATAGATGCCACCTACTAGAAGAGCTCTAAAAAGAAATACTAAGTGAAATACTAAGTGAAGACATGACAGTGGAAAAATCAGTCACAGGGAATATGGGGAAGGCCAAGATAAATCTGAGATTCTTGAGTAAATTTTTAATCTAACCTTCCAAAATTCTTCACTATCCCATGGTATCCACCCATGTTCTTTTCTGCATTTATAGTTCGTGTTTCCTTTAGTATTCACTTACCATAATATAATAAACAAGGTCCTTGATGGCCTCGAGCATTCTCTTTCCTGCTGGAGGCTGAGGGGGCTAAGATGGTCAGGAGAAACTTAAGTTCCTTTCTGTCTCCTTTCACCTTGGCTCCTCTGCAAAGCCCAGAACTGCTCTGAGGTTTGTGCATCCTAGACCATGTCATGGGGTTTCCCCTTGAATCCAAGTGTATAATACAAACGTGTGGGTTTAAACTTAGGAGAGGCCTCCAGAAAGTATAAAAGGGTTTGGGTAGAAAGGGTGAACCCGGAATATCAGGTAAGGAACATGAAAGGAGTTTTTGAAGGTTTAGAGGAGAAAGGGACCTAGAAGGGAAGAAAGCCAGCACCGCCTCTGAGACAGAATGGAGGTCAAGGAGCCTCTTTCCTGAAATTTCTGGGAACCCTCGAAGTTCACATCAAAGACTGGGTAAAAGGACTTACTAGGAAAAATAGGTTAATTTCTCATGATTATCCAAGTTCTTCAAACTCAGAGGTCTACCAAAGTATTTAGTTTGGTTCCTCACTTTTTATAAAGATGTTAAAAGCCTAATGCCAACTGCTTTAGAATCACCTATGAAAATAGTGACAATGAAGTAGCAGTGGTTGTGATTAAACTGTAGAGGAGGGAAGTGTCTGACACCTAGTACCTAGAATGGAAAGGAGGAGCACTCTAGTCCTGTGTCAGGTGCATTCGGGTGTTTCTAGGTTCCAGGATCCTGGACCTTGGTCTGCATTCGTGGCTCTGGGCAGTGGCCTGCTGCATCCCACACCGTCTCTCTGGACCGACCTAATCTCCCCGCCAGCCCCGTGCTGAACGACGTTTGCACGTGGCACCGTCACCAGGACCGATCATGTTCTGGGGGTGGTGGGTGGGCGCCCCACCTTCATTCCGTACCTGCCTCATGCCAGGCCCCATGCCACGTACTACCATTCATTTTTACTTTGGTGCTTTGCGTGGTTGAGATGTCACTCAGTGGGGTGCATGGGAGCTGAAAAGTGTCCAAAAGAGTGAAAAATGGAAAGTCTGTGGGGCTTTTATTGTGTTTGTTCAACTGATCTAGATCTAACTAGAAAATTTACTGTGGGATGAGTTTTACAAACCTAAGAGCACTTAGCTGTAAGATAAATGGCATTGATCCATCCAACCATAAAACAAAATGCCAAAAAGTATCAGCCTGAGGCCCTCTCCCTACCAGGGTGACATAGTTTGAAAAACAGATGGCAATGCTCTTCCATATTCTTTTTTTCAGGGTCAACGGATGTCCCCCAAGTATTTAGCTGCAAGTTGCATTAACCCAAAGCAATAAAGAATACTTTTAAGGAATAAAAACAGAATCGTTTTAAGGAGTATTACTAGAAATATATCTACTTCCTTCTATAGCAGCAAACAAAGTGTTTTTGAAATAAAGGCCTCCTATGCGAGTTGCTGATGAATGCCAACCCCCCAGGAATGAGTTGGTGATGAAGGAATTAGAAATTACCACTTGAATGGCTCTCCTGGTTGGACCTGTCTTTTCCAAGGGGATTGACCTTTCTAGGACTTCTGTCTTCGAGAGCGGTGCCACCCACCCCGTTGCTATTTTAAGGAGAACTGTGCAAGGCTCCCTGCGCTCCCCGCCCCCACCCATGCCACTGCTGGGTGCCAGTGCTTGAAATTCATCAAGGGCCCCTTCTGGGAAAGGGATTCCTCTTCCAGAGAAACGGAACTGGACCCTTCTCTGCCTTCCCACGTCCCCTTGCCCTGCCAGGCCCCGCTCCCCAAAGCTCCCCAGACAAAGCCCCGGGACTCCGGGGGAAGCTGCTAGAAGCGCAGACCGGCCTTTGCCAGACAGCTGCTGTTTGAACCCAGCTCTGACCGTAAAATCAAAAGTGGGTCCGAGGGAAGCGGTAAACACTGTGCAATGAGCCTTTTGAAGGCAGCTGATGCCTCATTTGGGGTGACATGTTGTGGCTGATGAGTGCGGATGATGTGGGGTTTGCGCTAAGTGCCTCATCAGTATCCTCATCATGCCCGCGCTGCTCCGCCGCGGCGGCGTGCCCTGACTTGATTGTAATTGCCCGAATCTGCCCCCGCTGCTCAGGCGCGCACAGTAATATGCAATAAAACAGCAAGAAGTGAATGTTAACCATCTGAGTTCTGACACGGCGGCTCTGCGGTTCAAGATCTCCATTAAGGACAAAAAAAAAAAAAAAAAAAAAAAAAAAAAAAAAAAAAAAAAAAAAAAAAAAAAAAAAAAAAAAAAGGCCTGTAAGAAAAGAAGGAGTCGAAAAAAATTCCCAGAGTCGGCTTCGGTGATCTAAGGGAAAGACCAGAAATGAAGGTGTTATTGGGCCGTCCTAGGTCCCCCCCGCCCCAGGTAGAGACGTATTTATTTATTTATAATGTGATGCTTGTACCTCCCAGGTGTCCCTGCTTTTGCTCATTAGCCCTAATAGCTCACCCGGCCCTGCCCCAGGTGTGGCTCGAGGGCGGGCCACCTCCTCCCGGCAGGCGAGGCCCCCTCTGCCCGGGGTGTGCGGGGCGCTGTTTCAGAAACTGAATTCCGAGACCCACTTTTCAGCAACTCAAAGGGGCAGCCACCTGAAGCCTCATCCAGTCACGCACCCCGACTGGCTTGGTGGTCAACTTGGCTAACTCCTGGGTGACCTAGAGTAAGTTGTCTCTTCTGTGCTTTCTGTCACCTCCCCTCAGCTATGGAGGCCTCATTCAGGACTTGGAAATTTGAAACAATACTGTCGGGGGCGGGGGGGGGGCACCTAGGAAACCAACACGGGGGTGGGGGTGGGGGGGTGAGATGATCCCCCAGACTGTGTATTTAGTCTTCAGTTGTAAGGAAACCTCTGTCTGAGAAAGGAGACCTTGGTTAGGTGTTTGTGGAATGAGTGAAATACTCTAAGTAGGGGGAAATTTTAAGTTTATTTTTAAAGAAATAAGGTAATTTTCTTAAGTAAAGTTGGACTTCGTACAAATGTATCATTTTCCGTCTGAATTTCAGTATAGGTTCTAATGATAAATATGCACACTTGAAAATATAATTTCAATATTGTAAACCGACTTTTATTAGCCTTACCTCCCTTTCTTCTACCCTGGAATGAACCATAATTGCTTATCATTTGAAGGTAAAAGCTACTATCCAACCTATTGTCTACTTCGGAGCATTTCTTAAAGCATCTCAAAGAAAATACCATATCCTTTGAAAGCCAGTAGCAATGGTAACTTCAGAATGAGATTTTAATTACATATGGAAACCTTTCCCATTGTTTTTCATTTTAAAGGAAGTAGGGTTTGCTCAAAAGCATTTATTCTTTTTTTCACTCCCCATTTCCAATAGCAGTGTCTTTTCAGAACTTTACAAATGTTGTTTGGACAGTGGGTTTTCTCCTCGCTTTAAAAAAGAAAAGAAAAGAAAAAGCCTCACATCTGAAACTAATGAATTCAGCCAGCACTCCCACTTGGAAGCCCCTATACAGATGGAGTTTCATTAACTGTTTGAATATCTCTATCAGTAACTGCTCAAGAGAAACAATTCCTGCCCACATAGATAATTAATAGAGCACTTCACAGGAAAAGACCATCTCTTACTGTACCAACCCGGCCCTTGCTTAGCAAACCTGTCGACAAGGTTTACTTCTTCCTGCATGTCAGTGCTCTAAAAGCAGCCAGAGAGCTCCTCCTCGTAGGGGGGGACTCACCACTTCCCCACAACTGCCGCAGCCCACCAGTCTTGCCTACATTCCTGGTAGGTTCATCTTAAAAGTCTGTGCGGAAGAGAAGGAAATTACCCAGTGGCTGGTACCCTCAATAGTGCTGTAGGAGGCAGCCTTTCTCTCCACCCCAAGGACCTGCTCTAGCCTGGTGCCCAGCAGCCCCTTTCTTTGATAGTGGCCTTGTCCATCTTTTATTACAGGGCAAGATTCAACCCTGAGTTTTTGGTTCACATTCCCACATGGGGTTATTACATTCCAGCTTTTAAACATGCCCCCCACCCCCGCCCCCATTCAGGTAGCGAAAGGCTTTCCATTTATTTCCTGCTTTACCCTGGTGTGTAATATTAGCTGTGCTATGCTTACAACTGTTGCTTTTTGTGTAACGAGTGGCTGAATGTCAGCAGTGTGTGATTCCAGGATAAAATTTTGGCTCTTATAATTACTTTGGCATTCTATTGCAGTTTATAAAAGATGTTACTTTCACAGGTAATACACAAATGAAAGAGCATTAAGATATATATAATTTTTTTTTTTTTTGGTTGGTTCCCTGGCTGGGAATCGAACCCAGGCTGCAGTGGTGAGAGTGCCAAAACCTAGCCACTACACCACCAGGGAACCTCCAGCATTAGGATTTTTCATCTGTTAAACACATGTTAAATAAATACAATTTTTCAACAGAGTTTTTATTTTTATTTTTAATTGCATGCATCACCACCTCCAAGTCTTGTTTCCTTCCATTACCATATATTTGACCCCAAAATAGTGTTTTTTAAAAATTAAAAAAAATAATTGTATTAGAGAAGCAAGAACGAATAAACTGAGTAAATGTACGAAATTTCCAGTGAGAGTGAGAGTACTCTACAGGAAGGGAAGAAGTTAAACCAGGAAATATTATCAAATATTCAACTGTTACCTGGACACTAGCAAATTTCTTCACAGAAACTGATGTTTGTACCATTTTTCCTCCCAGAAACTGTAAAGAATTGTAAATAAACAGTAAGTGATTTATAAAATTTTTAGTGCAAGGGAGCTTTTAAAGCTTCTTTGGTAAATATGATAGCCCAGAGAAGTAGGAAATTGAAAAGAAACTACCTACAACTTTCTAGGTATGGAATATGTACAAGCTTTTAAACCCACGGTCCTTCCAGTATTGTACACACACGTGTCTGTGTAAGTGTTCGTGTAAATCTAAAGTAAGGGTTTGCAAAGAGAATTTGCTCCCCAAAGTAGTATTCTCCTGTAGCAATTAAGAGAAAATAGTAAAAAGAGGAAAATGAATTCTGAAATGCAAAAAGCTTTTGTTAAATGGCAGGTTTAATTAGTAAAAATGCATAAGTCAGCTTTTAGATGGTGTGTCTCAGTGAACCTGATTGGATTCAGGCCGGTAAGTTCCGGCTGTGAATTCTGCACAAGTTGAAGGATGTGCAAAAACTGCAGCATCAACAGTTCATTTCAAAAAGGTTCCAGAAAAAGAAAAAAAAACCCCTGCAGTAACATTTCAGCATTAATAGATGGGGTTGCCATGGGCACCAGAGAGAAGCTCAGGATAAGGACTGCTGCCTGAGGTTATTTGTGGGGGATGGGCAAAAGCAGGAGACAATCTGCGGGGCCTGTTGTCATCAGCTGACCAGTGGAGTCTTCATTTTGTGGGGACTCAACAAATGCCATGTCCTATCGGTCAGTGGAAGAAAATGGGGTCTATATACACTTGGGATACGCTTGTGAAGTGACGAATAACTCATAGCACTTGCACTTACAGATGGAGACACTGAAGTTCCTTGCCCAGGTGATGTGAGGGTCAGTGGGTGACCTAATGCTTGGGTCCCAGTCCTGCTCCCACATACTGCAGCTTAGGGAAGTGACTTGGACGGGTGTCCTTTCCGATTGCAGGTTAGCTCAGGTCAGAATTAACCCCAACCTTCAAACATGGACAGAATTTGGTAAGCTCATGTGGACCTAGGGCAAAACAGCGAAAGAGTCAGGAAAGGACTTAGTACTCTAGAGTCAAATCCGGAATTTGAGTTTACTCAGAGGTTTGGAATAGCCCAAATAAATCACACCTCCTGATGGTGGGGACCCCAGCCCCAGCCCTGCGGCCTGGACAGACCACAAAGGACCAGAAATAAAATGTGTCTTCAGGTTAGAACCAAACCCTGGGGTTGAAAAGAGCAATTCAACTTATGATACCCCATTCCGAGAATACACAGAAGGAACCGTACTGATTAATGGTAAATTTGTAGCACAGAGTCTGTTAGTGTTAGCGTCCTAAGAAGCGATTCTTAAAGACGACAGACACGGTGGCCCTTCCGGGGACTGTAGAGACAGCGAGCAAGTCCCCGAGCGGTGACGAATAAGACATTCCTGTCTTTCCTAACCTTGGGACAAAAAGGGAGCGGGCAAGGAGCTGACTTTTATTCCTTTCTTTTAGCCAAGAAGGAGAACTTTAAAAGAAAAAGAAATCCATGGAATAAACTAGAAATGTGCCTTTAGACAGACAAAGGGAATGCAAAATTAAATTCTTGATGTGAATGGGAAGGCACAATGAAGCCCTCTAGATGCGATACCTTTGGAGAAAATTTCAATTTCGCTGTTTCTTTTCTTGCTTGCTTGCTTGGTTTTGTTTTTTTTTTTTTTTTTCACAGATATGCTCTGTGGAATGCCTACAAGCCTTTTTTCTTATTTTCTTTTTACTATGCGGTATACATTTTTTTTTTTTTTTTTAGCTTCCTTCCAATGTTGAAGCAGTCCCATTTCTCTATTTTGTTTCTGATACCTAGCTGGAGGCAACAATAGCTTCCATTGAATTCTTTCTTTCGTCTGCTGTCTCTCATTCCCTCCATCTCTCCCTTCCTTACCTCTTCTTTGTATCTCATTAACCCTCGCCGTTCCAGGTAGATTGTGACTCTCGCAAAGACATACTTCTCTTTTTGCCCAAGCCTAACCTTTTTTTTTTTTTTTTTTTACATTAACTCAAATTTCTATCCATGCTTCTATCTCACTAGATTTAGAAACTCAGTCTTTTTAGTAAACAGGAAACTCTTATATTAATTTATTATACATTATGTATTGTGTAATTCTACCTTTGTTTTTTTGAAGGTGTTTGTAAAGTGCTATTTTCCTTAGTAGTATGGGGTCTATTTTAGTCTGGGTATGGAACACCTCTACAAACAGCTTTTGACTGTATTTACTTGCTAAGTCACTGACTTCTAATGGTCTCTAACACTAGATTATGACATGATGGGACATGACATAATGTCCTTTGTCAAATTTTCTTATGGTTTTCTTATAGAAGGGAGATGAATATTCCACTGAATGGCATTTAAGTCAAGAAAGTATCTTTATGAAGCTAAACTTATGAGACATGAAATAAAATTTAAAATTGCCAGATAATTTTCTTATCTTAACCTCTTTCTCCAGACACATACATGGCCATGACATTTGAATGCATACATAATTTTTCACCATGAAAACCCAAATTTATGAAGAAGGGTTATCTCATTTACCATCCTCATTTGTGAATATTTGCTTTTTGCCATGTTCTTCCACAACTTTATATTTTGATGTTATATTTCTCTATATAATACTCTGAAAAATGAGGAAAAAAATAATATTCTTGAAAAGCTGGGATTTTGTTTGTGGATATGGAAGTTGTAAGCTTTTCTTTAAATAATATATAATATCAGAGACGATACTGAATCCAGGTGTGCTTATCTGTTATAAAAAAAAGTCTTTCTCTAAATCTAACCAGAAAGGGATATTTTTTAACTGACCCTTTGACTAAATATTAGTGTATATCACACAAGTCTCTGTAAGTTAGGAAATTTACTGGAAAATTGATGAATGTGGCAATATATTTTACATTAATCAACAATGAAATTTTTTACAGTCAACTTGGAAATTTTGCGGTGGTCTTTCCTACTTTGGGAATAGGCTTAAAGAAAGCACTTTTATTTTTCTCTTCCAAGGATAATTCACTTTTAGTGTAACATAGAAATAAAGCTTTACTTTCTAAAACATGGAATGAAAGCCATAAGTGAATGGAAACTTTAAAAAACTTAGGAAAAAACTTTTTGGATCTAGCTCAGTGACAAAGGAGTGTTGTTTTTGTTACAATATAATTCATTTCACCCAACTTACTTTATTTTAGGTCATTAAATACAGCACATTGAAAAGAAATGAAATAAATCACCTTGAGGAAAAGACTATAATCATAATTATAATATTAAATATTTAGGAAATCTTAGGAGCTACTGTAATATTTAAAACATTTTGGATGTTATATTTCCAAATTTAGAAAATGTATTAGCTTCACGTACCCCTAAAAACCATGGAATAGAGAACTGATTTTCAGCATGCTCTTGTAAAGTAGTCACAAAGCTGAAAATAAGAATCATGCATCCAAAATACTTGTTCAGGCACCACTGAGATTTTTGATACATGTTATTGTTATATTTAATATCAAAATGCATATTTAAAAAACATAGATATGACAAATTGTTTTGTCTTTGGAACTGTTTTTCCTTTTATTTTAGTATTTTCTTAGTCATCACAGCATAAACTTTCATTTCCAACAGTTGGACTTAAACTAACATTTTAATTTCCACTCTCTTCTAGGAGGGATTTTTAGCATAAGTGAATTGCAAAGCCTGTGAGTTTGGGACATGACATTTCTTTTATTCATGAATTTGGAGGTATTGTTCCAGTAAAATATGCTTTCAGGATTGCTGAAGATATCATATTCTTTTAATAGGCAACAGTCATTTTCTCCTACTACATTTTGTCTCTGTGTCAGTCTAATTATATGCTATCAGTTTGTGTCATTTCCTCAGGGATTCCCTGTCTACTATGCCACTTTTGACTGTTTCACTTCATTCAACATACTCTCCAATTGCCATATCAAAGGTTTACTTGAACTCATTTTTAAGGATAATGCATCTGACCATAAAACCATGCATTTGCAGTTAAGTAAGCATTTACATCAAACGTATAGCTTTAAATTTCACATAGGAGAAAAGCCTCATATTTTAATGCAGGTTTTGAATGCAGATTTACTATAAAATAAGTGAATAATAATGCCAGGTTATTTTGGAAAGTGTTCTTTTATGCAATCACTGCATTTAATACAATCACAAAATGGTTGCCCAACAGGTGGTCTTTTCAGAGTGTTAAGCCACAACAATCAGAACAAAAAGGACACCAGAATCTAATGTTCTTCAGAATTTAAAAAGCTGTTCACTTTCTTTTGTTAATTTTCAGATTTAGCCATGTTCATTATTGTTAAGCCCCAAATGCAGGACATTCTTTTTTGACATTTTGCCCTAAATAGACACTGACCGAGGCTGACTCTCCAACTAGCTGTTTTGTCACATACAAGCGGAAACTAGTTGTGAACAATGAGTGTGCATTCTTGGTACTTAAATGGCTAAGGAAAAGACCAGTTTTGACATACTGAAAATCTGGCAAAGTCTGGGTTAACAAAAGTGTGTTTGACAAAAGATGAAGTTTCTTTTCCTATATTTCCCCCAAAAGTAAGTATTTAATTATGTCTTAACACGTTTTCTTCTGCCTCGAGGATTATATGCCCTAGTGACAAGCTCATTCATTCATTCTCTGGGGTTATCGGGTGGCATTATGGACCATACCATTCAAAAGCCTTCTTAGGAAGAAACTATTCTTTACCCAATAATTTAAGGGAACAGGATTACAAAAATATATAATTTCATTGTGGAGTTACCATTACACTGTGGTGTTAGCATTTTATTAGGTAAAGCTGTTAAGGAACTTCTCAGAAAATTGATAAATATTATAATATATTTCTCTGAGTAAAAAATCAGCCTATGTTAAATACAAGAAGGAAAACATTACAAAGGAGTTGAATTTATAAACACTCAAGGGAATAAAATAAGAAAATATCTTTTATGCCTAAATGCAAGACTTCAAATCCACCTTAGAGTAAGTTGTTGAATGTCTTGGCCTTCATTGTAAAATCTGTAGCCTTTTAAACTGAGGTTTTAAATATTAATAGGTACAAAGCATGCGTTGTTTATAGTTCCATAAAGCTAAATAATCCTTCACTTACAGAAAGAGGCTGCTGGTCGGTGTTTGTGAGAAGGACATAAATGTAGACCTTATGATATGAAGAAACTGCATACACACACGCACACACACACCCTGAATTCTCATTCATCTGCAATTTAGTAAATAGGGAAGTTAAAATAGCTGAAGTGCTTTTGTCTGGGTAGTGTCACAGAAAGAAAAAACAATAAAAAGCTTGCATTTTAGGGTTTTATTTAAAAATATAACCTAGGGAATGTCATGAGCTACTCCAGATTCAGCCAAGATCCCCTCAGCTTCTGTGTCTGCCTCGCCTCCTGCACCCCCCTCACCTCCTGTGTCCCCCTCACCTCCTGC
>PVJL010019290.1:0-14160 GCA_004026885.1 Lyroderma lyra | reverse complement strand
TTTTTTAAAAAAAAAAAAAAAAAAAAAAAAGAAAATACAGAAAAGATAGCCCTAATTCCACCTCTGAGAGGTATTTTTAGGGTAGTTGTTTATGGTCATTTTTCTATGTACTTTCCCGTAGTTGAGACCCTAACATAAAAAAATTATGTGGTTTTATGTCCCCTGCACCCCCCCCCCACACACATACACACGTCGCATGGTGGTCATTACTGAGGACTGAAGGCCCCATCATGGAGATGGCCAGAATGGAACCGTTTCCTGTTGCTGAGTGTGACGGCGTCTCGGTGTCCACCATGTCCCCCTCCGTGCCAGGGCCTTTCCTGCTCAGCCAGGCGAGGGCATCTGGCCACATGCTTACAGCTGAAGGAACGGGAAGAAGACCCTCTCCTTGGAGGGCCAGGGCAGTGCCAGGTGCTCCTGTTTGCAGGCATGCCAGCACCCTTGTCTTGGGTAGACAGACAGGACACCCAGATGTGATGTGCTGTGGGTGCCGTGGCCCCTCCTCGCTTGGCCTGCCGGGAGGGTTCCTGAACCAGCCCAGTGTTCTCCGCAGCTCTCCAGCCCGTGGTACCCACCCACTGGCCAGTCCACGTTGAGTGTGTTTGGTGACCCGCTGTGCCTCAGTCTCCGCACGGTCAAAGGGACCCAGGACCGGCGTCCGGGGGGGTACGAGCACTGGAAGTAACACAGCAGGGCGTGTGCTTAGGAGGGTGTGGGGCCCCCAGAGGCACGCCGTAGATGTGCACTGCCTCTATGAGCTGCTGCTTGGGAGCTGCCAGGGCTGGCGTGGAAGTCACACGGGGGCTGTGGGCGATGTGTGATGCCGGAGTGGAACCAGGGGCTGCGCTGATACACTCACCCGCCACCCAGGTTCAGGGCCCACCAGCTGCGAGTTAGTGTCTCTCCAGGGACAGCTCCTGGCCTGAGCGTTGTGGATCATGCCCACATCTTCATCCTCGTTGCTCAGCACTGCCAGTCAGGATGAAGGAAAGAGGGGCCTGTGTTCATTTGGCCGTGGTGGCCCTGGGGTCATAGGTGCTGACCTGCAGCTGCCCTCTGGGCCCGCCCATGGGGCTTCCTGCAGCCAAACAGGGCTGAGGTGGCAAGGGGTACGGGCTCGAGGCGGTGGTACCCAGCCAACACTTCCCAGAGTCCCACCTGGGGGTCTCTGTCCTACTGTGCAGGCCACCTTAGTTGAGTTGATGTGCCTGTTGGGGGCCAGCAAGTTGGTCACGTGGCCTGAGGGCCTGGGAGGTAGGTCTGGCTTCCTGCCCCTGCCTCCGTGGCTGTACGCAGGGGCAATTGCCAACACTTGTTCCTCAGCTCTCTGCCTGGTGGGTTGGGATGAGGACCTGGGAGCTGTTTGATCCAGCAAATAGAGCTGTGCCCTGGCCACCTGGGCTTGCTGCTGTGGGCATTGGGAGGGGACACACAGGGCAAGGGCCCAGCTCTTGGAGGAGCCCATGAGATAGCATGCAGGCTTGGTGGTACCTCCAAAGAAGCAGCCCCTGCACGCGGGGCCTCCCCCTCTCCAGCGCTCCTGCTCCTCTTCCAAGGTCGCACTCAAGGAAAGTGCTCTCTGACCCTCCTTCCCAAATTACTATTTTCTGTTGTTTGTTTTCTGTTTTTTAATTGCAGTGTGATTGACGTATAATATTATATTAGCTTTAGGTACGCAACATAGTGATTCAGTATTTGTATATAATGTGAAATGACCACCCAGACAAACCTTTATTTATTGAGATTGGAGTGCATGTTTGATCCTGAAATAAGCACATCAAGTTCTTGTATCATATACGAGAGGGACCCCAAAAAGACCAAAATTTATTTATAAAAAACTGTGCATTTATTCTTACATGGTTAAATTTCAGTCACCTTCAAAGTACTGCTTGTTTGATGCAATGCAACTGTCGAGCCGCTTTTTCCACTGCTCAAAACAGTTTTTGAACACATTGATTTTGATGCCTTTTAGTGCTCCTGCCATTTTTTGATTCACCTCTTCCACATCGGCAAAATGTTTCACTTTGAGGACTTTTTTCATTCAGGAAAACAAAAGCAAGTCGCTCAGGGCAAGATTGGGTGAAGAGGGAAGGGTGGGTGCGGGGGTCTTGCTGTTTTTTGGTTAAAAACTGCTGAACACTCAGCACGGTATGGGCAGGTGCGTTGTCATGCCGCACGTTGTGTTGTCATGCCACATGTTGTTTGTGTAAATATCCCATCGTGAAATGGGCAAATGGGTTGAAAAAGTCTCCAAAAAAATTCACTGAAGCTGAATGCAGCCTCTCACAACAAGGCCAGCTGGTACACTGATGCAGATGGGTTCCTAAAACACTCACCTAGCGGGGGAAGCTTGTATTATAAGGGGCCTGCCCTCCAGAAGATAATTGTGGTCTTTTTTGAGTCCTCCCCCTTGTATTAATTGCCTACTGTTTGCCTGGGGTTGTGCTCAGTTTTACATGATTTTCTGTAATGCTCTCCACTGCCCAATCAAGTAGGGATTTTTATCTGTATTGAAGCTGAGCAAATTGAGTCTCAAAGAGTTTAGTGATGGACTGAAGTCATGCAGTAGAGGCCGCAGACTCCGGAAACTATGTTTGTCCCCTTCAGTGACCCTGTGCTGACTCACCCAGAGGCCATGTCTCAGTCACCTGGTACCCAGGGTCTAGCATGGTGCCTGGCACGTACTGAGGAAGTGACGTGTGTTTGTTGTGCTCCGAGTCAAGGGCAGAGCCAGAATAAAGGGCATGGGGGCACGAAGGGACATTTCTTTTGCACTCTGCTCTGTTCTTGGCCTGCTGGATATTTTCTTTCTCCTCTGGATGGTGTTGGATGAGATGGACAAGTTCTTCGTTATCTTTTGCAGCATAGCTAGTTCCTGCCTCCCCCTGCTCTCCACCCACAGTATTCCTGACCAGTCCCAGTGCAGCTAGTCTCGTTGTTAGTGGTGTGTCCCTGCCTGGTGACCTGGGACTGTTACTGGAACCTCAGCAGTGCCCTCCTCGCTCACTCGGCCGCCTAGACAGCGCGTTTCCACAGGCCGCTGTTCTCGGACATGTTGGGCAGGCACGTTCGCATTCACAGTTCGGCGTTCAGGCTTCAGCCTTGCATTTGCGGAAGTCTGTGTCAGCTCACTGCAACGGGATCTACCCTCATCTCGAAGGCGTTAGGCCCTTTCCTTAGCCAGCTCTAGGCAAAATTTTTAAAAGTTTTTGGTGAAACAGAGAGGACCTGACTCTGTTCATCTGTATTGGTGTCAAGTGCCAGCTCTGTATTCCCAGAGTCACAAAGGAAAAATGTGTTTTCCCCTCCTGAATCCAGTGTCTTATAAGACTGATGTCGTGCCAGGCTGTCAGTAGCGTGTTTAGATATTGAGAACCAATTCAGCAGCCTCCTGAACTCTGGATACTCTGCGTGCAACAGACCAAATGATCTCTAACGACAGGCTCGAGAGGGCATTTCTAGACTCTCATAGGCGTCTGATGGGAATGCTGTGTCTCCAAGGGCCCTGCCCCTAGGGAGAGTGTGTGGCTGAGAAAGGCCTCGTTTATAAACATGGCACAATATTGTTGAATGGCAGCCTGGGGACCAACCTGTGGGGAGTGGAAATGCAGTCCCCGGCAGCTATAAACTAACGGTCCCTTGGATGGTGTTGGAATGACATTTCTCGTCACCCATTTTCACGGGGCTTGTAGGACTAAGACTGAGTGTATGTATTGATAGGTTGACACTATCATGTATGCTCTATAAGACTGTTTTGTTTTGTTTTTAAGTGAGAAAATGTGAGACAAGCTTTGAGATGGCAATCTCCTAGACGCAATCTGAGGGAGTAGAGAGAAAACGCATTGGCACAAATCTCAGCTCACAAGAGCTGTGTGATTTGGGGTGTGTCACATCACAGCTCCTTGCTTGTGTTTCCTCACCTGCCCCAGCGGATTGGCGGGCCCATGTCATTGCTTCTTGGGGGCTTGGTCTTTTTTTCACCTGTTAAGATCACTGAAATCAGGCTGCATCTTGCTCACGCTGGCTGCCAGCCACGTGGTAGGTGTGACAGGGCCATCTTGGCCAGAGCACGCATGAACGTGGTCTTGTTGTTCTGACCCTCACGACCTCTGTTTTATTAGGTGCATTGTTGTTTGTCCGCATGCTCAGTATAATTGTCATTCAGATAGCTTTAAAAGGATCTCACTGTGATTTATTATCACCACTAAGAGAGACTGTGTACGCAGAAGGGCATGGAAACAGTGGTGGGACATCAATATGATATTAGAAAAGCCAATGGTCACTGTTGGGGAGAAAAGTACAATATCATAACAGTGAGAATTGCCAGTGTCATGCATGCTGAGCAATGCCACCACAGGCGGGAGATACCCTCATATTCCTCAGAAGAGAGGGAGGGGTCTCAAAGCCACTGTGACCACTTTGTCTGCATGCAGGACTGTCATTAAGACATCATGTCATAGTAGTGGGCAGCATTTCTTCTTTTCTTTGTGGTACATAAAATAATGGTGGGTTTTAATAATTGCTGATATTACTTTCTAAGGTTTCTCCTGGTTTTCATATGTAATAGTTATATTTGTGTTTTTCTGCCAATTAGGGCAAGCTAATAAAAATAACGTTGTCAGTATTTCATGTGTTGGTGCTGTTCCTCCAGGTCCCACAGCACTTGACTCATGATATCCATTGCCTGGTTACCTTTCTGCCTTTCCTGTTGTGTCCCTAACATCTAACTCTGAGCTTGAGGTGCTTTTTAAATGCATTGGTGGGTGGGTGGATGAATGATAGATGGATGGATGGATGGAGGGATGGATGGATGATAGATGGATAGGATTGGATGAGATGTGATGGGATGGAAAGATGATAGATGGATGGGATGTGATGTGATGGGTGGATGGATAAATGGATGGATGGATGGATGGATGGATTGATCAATGGTTTGGACAGGTGGATGGGTAGGTGGATGGATGGGTGGATGAATGGATAAAGAGATGGATGGATGGAGCTGTACCAGGAGAGGCATCCTCATTTTTAGTATGGTAGCAGGATTTCTTCCAGGAAAGCTGTGGACATTTCTCTCAGGTTCAGTGGGAAACTTGATTCCATTTTTTCAGGCTTTTTGTTGATTCATTTATAGTCAAGTTGATTCTCACAACGACAGTTTTCTTTGGAGAGATGTTCAATCTAATCAGCCAGAGATTCCAACTCAAGGCGATTATCCTGGGGCCAGCTTGTATTGATACACTAATTTTTAAAACACCTTTATTAAGCTATAATTCACATACCACACAGTTCACCTATTTTAAGTGTACTATTAAATGGTCTTCGGTGTAATTACAGATATAGGCACCCACAGTTATTTTTATAACATCTTCATTACCTCAAAAAGAGCCTATAGTCTTTAAATATTGACCCTGTGCCCACCTACCCCATCCCTCACCCCAGCCCTAAGCAATCACCTAACTACTCTCTGTCTCTAGAGTCCCATATTCTGAACATTTCATATTAATGAAATTATACAATATGTGATCTTTTGAGACTCTAATTTAGCACCGTATTTTTAAGGTTTATTCATGTTTTAGCATGTATCAACCCTTCATTCCTCTTTATAGCCAAATAATATTCCATTGCATGGAATCAGTAAGTGGACATCTGGGTCATTTCCATGTTTTGGCTGTTAAGAATAATGCTACTAAAAACACAGTATAAGCTTCTGTGTGGACATGTATTTGTATTTCTCTTGGGTCTACACTTAGGCATAGAACTGTTGAGTCACACGTTAACTCTATGTCATCAGTTGAGAAACGACTAGACTGTTTTCCAAAGCAGCTCCACCATTTTTTCATTCCTACCATTAGCGTACGAGGGTTCTGATTTCTCCATGTTTTCGCCAACACTTGACTCAATGATTTGTAAGGTCCTTTCTCCAAGGGGAGGTCCCTCTGGGCCTTTATGTCTCCTTTTCATGTCTCGGCAGAGTTTGCAGAGGGCTGTGGGGAACTCCTTGGTTAATTATCTGCCAGTTAACCCCTCACTTGCTTCCTGCAGTTGTAACTGGCTACAGACTGCTCCTGCTGTGTGCTTGCAAAGAGGTTGTCTGCTGCTACCACACTCGAGTGGGAGAAATTAACCTCAGGGATAACGGGACTGTGATGGACATCCATCTAGGATCTGCCACTAGGTGGGATCTCGTGGCAAGGCTGCACCTGGGAGCCCTTGCTGCAGCTGCCCCAGACTGGCCCTGGGGAGAAATCTCCTAGGTCACAGAAGCCGAAGATGGGCAACTCCACAGGCTTCCTGCAGACAGCCAGCCCATGGGTCTTCCATCCATGTTCTGTGAAATCCTACTTTGTACCAGGCCCTGGAAGTAGATGATGGGAAAGAAAAAAATGATTCCCGTCATAAGAATGTGTAATGTAGTGCATCCCCAATGGCAGTGATCTGGAGTTCAGATTTCTTGACTGGCTACTTCCCTAATTACTTGACCTTAGCATGTCCTAAAGAAAAACTCTTGGGGAAACTAACCCCAAGAGAACTACCATACCTTGGCCTTTAACATGTCCTTGGCCAACAGACCTCATCTCTGGCTTGGCCATCCCTAGCTGGACCCTCCATCATTGGGGATCTGTGTTCTACAAGGTTATAGACGTAGCTAGCAAATGTTGTGGGCCATTCCTGTCTGCCTCCATTTCCTAATTTGTACAGTGGAGCCAAAAATGGTGCCTATGTTATAGGATTGTTCTGAGGATTAAATTAATATACAATGAGTATCTCTCACAGGGATTGGTACATAGTAAATGCTCAGTAAATGTTCATTGTTAATATCTTTTGTGTATTGAGGAAGCCATTTAGAATTTCATTTGAAAAATAAATATGATATTAGAGGAAAATAATTTGGAAACCCACGGAATGTGGGGAATACAATATTGGTTTGCCTTCCTCCTTCAGTAAAGGTCAAAGGGCAGCTGTCCTTGAGTAAGAGTAGCCCTCCCTGGGGGCCTTTAAGCAAAGGCAGAAACAGCCATGGTTATGCTGCCTCTGGGCGTGGGGCCACTCCAGGAATCAGGAGTCTGGCCTTCCATTTTCTGTGGGTTTTACACTCCTGGGTTCTGGCTGCTCCGTTCTTTATCTTCCTGTCGTTCATAGAAAATTCAGGGAGAGCTCTAAGATTCCGGGCACTGGAGCAGTTCGGAATTACTGCGGTTGCTATCCAGCAGGCCTTGGGCATTGTGTGTGACACATGCGGGCTACTCAGCCAAAGAGGGGCCCGGCCCAGCCTAGCTGCATTGGCTGGTTGCACTGCTGACGTGCGAGCCGTCCCTGCCCATCATCAGCCAGCAGCTCCTGTCTGCTAATTCTACCCGGGACAGAATGTCACTTACCTGCTGACCATTTTCTAATTTAAGACTCCATCTTTAAATGCTCACTGATTAACTAAATGTCTGCGGTGGACCCAGGTCTGGCTCCCTGGGGATGAGGGAAGGGCCCGGCACATCCTCGTGGTTTAGCAGGGGAAGGAGGCAGCACCTCAGACCATTTCACGGCTGAGCTGGAGTGCAGTGGAGGCACTAGGGGAGCAGCGGGACAGCGCTGTGTGTCTGTGTGCACCCCTTTCCCCCACCCTTGAGATTCCCAGGAAGGGCCCCCTCTTCCTTGGACAGAGCTTGGGGGTGCACTGCCTGCTGCGGTTGGCTATTTTCTTTGCTTCCAGTGCAGCCCGATCTTTTCAGAGCACCGCGGCCTTCCACAGCAGCTCTGGTGGCTGTCTCCAACCCAGTTAGCATTGAGTCTGCTTCTGCAAACCTTTCTTCCTCCCTCTTTGCAGTGACAGTGCATGTTTCTGTTTTGAACTATCATGTATTGATTTCACAGTGTAACTCCAGAGGGAACAGCCCTAGTTCTTGATTTCCCAATTTTTAGGAACACCCCTCATTGTTGTGGTCACGGCCCGCCTGCAGTAACTTGCTTGCAGGGGTGGGGGTCTCAAACTCAGATGTCTGCGAGGCCAGGTGGGTAACGCCTTGGGAGAGCGGTGTTTGTGGGCAAAGGGGAGACGTTAGAGAGTGTTGGGGTCTGTGGAGAACTGGCGATTGATCACACGTCCTGCCTGGAAGGGTCAGAGCCACTGAGCTCTAGCTGACGGCTATGTGGGGGAGGGTGGGCCAGTGTTACTAGATCCCCCAATTTTTCAAAAAAAAGTAAGAAATGTGGATCTTTCACATGAAATCTTCTGATTTACAGATGTTGGATCAAATTTTTTTTTAAATATGAGGGCCGCCTGGAAAGTATGCAGCCACAAATGCCTCTGTTTTTCATGTTAGTGGCTGGGTACTCTCCGGACAGCCCTCGTGCAGAACAGGCAAGAACCAAAACACAGTGTGGTCCCCACGTGGCCCCCACACGCGCTGCGGTCAGGCTTCCGAGCGGACGAGTTAGTCCCCCGGGGTGGGGGGAGAGCCGGGGTGGTCAGGTGGCACCAGGCGGTGGGATCGAGCTGTCTGTAAGGACCAGGAGGGGAGGGGCGAAGGGGCGCTGTCCTCTGAGTGAGCCGGCTTGGGCTTCCCAGCCGTGGGACAGCCCCACCGAAGGCCAGGTTGCGGGGAACCCATGCCCGGCTCCTGAGACCCACGGCGGGCTCTTGGAAACCAGTCGGGACGGTCACTGTTCCAGCTGGGCCCCAGGGCAGGAAGTTGTTGCCAGGAGAAAGAGCAGGCTGGGGACCCCGGTTACCCCAAGGGAGACACTGGAGAGAGGGTGTCACCTGAGAAGGAAGCCCTGGGGTGCTGGTGCTCGGAGGAGCTCTCTGGGCTTAACTGGAGGTGATCTCACAGGTGCCTTGTGGGGTTCAGAGAGGACATGGTTGGTCTCCGGTCCCAGCATGCTCCGGGTTGGTTTTCACTCTCTGTCCGTCAACCCAGAAGCGTTTGAATGCGTTTGGTGGGGACCCCCCCATCTACCCCCAGGGCCCACCAAGGAGAGGAAATGGGTCCCCCTGAGTCCGTACGGGTTGGCAGAGCTGTATACCCAGGAATTGGAACACAGGAAAGGGCCAGGCTGAGGCCTAAGCAAGCCACAGGCAGTACAGAGGGGAGACATGTCAGGGAGGGCCGGGGTCTGGGGCAAGCTGGAATTCAGAAACAGCAGTGACCAGTGAGAGCCAGAGTGGCCGAGGCAGGCTTCGTGGAGGAGATGTGTCTGGAGCTGGACCCCGCGGCAGAAGGTGTGGTTCGGAGAGGTGGCAGAGGGTGCAGAACACGGGCCAGGGGCACAGCAGTGCTGTCAGGTGATAATCACAACCAGTAAGTGCTAGCTGTGCGCCTGGCTCTGTTGAATGCTTTCTCATGCATTCTGTCACTTCACCCTCACAGCACCCTAGGAGGTGTCATTGTCATCATCAGTCAACAGAGCTAGGCAGTGGTTTCGTAAGCATGGAACCCAGTGTCCGACACCATCATGGTTACATTGCCCTGTCTTAGGGGCAGGGGGCAGTGAGGAAGTCACGTGACTCCAGCCAGGGATGTGGCTGGCTGGCCAGTAGCCCTCCAGCTCTCACATGTGTATCTCCCCTGTGGGGCTTCGCCTGTGGCTTCTGTGTCCCCTGGTACCTGTAGGGCATGCCATGCAGCAGGTGCTCAGGTGCTCAGTGGAGTGAGTTGCCTTGAGGAGGCTCTTGAATGTGGTGGGAAGAAGTCAGAGTTCTGGTTCTGGAATCGGGTGACCTTGGTGGCTGGCAGGAAGGGTGATTGGACAAGTCTACCCCCAGCACCGTTGGCTTTAATGTCCTTAGAGCTTGGAGGAACTAGGGGAGACTCCGGGTCCAGTGGCAGTGGGCAGGAGCACCGAGACAGCCCTCTCTGGGGGACAGTGTGCTGGGGTGGGCGTGTGAGGGCTGGGGAGCCGCAGGCCAGTCTGCCGTCCTGGGCTTCAGGCGGAGCGGGTATAGGATGAAGCGGGGCCTCAAGGATCACGCGGTCCTGTCAAGACAAGATAAAAACCCATAAAAAATTCAAGAGCAGGACAAGAGTTGGGTAACAGCACAGGGGAGGATAAGGAGGCAGTGTGTGCTCTATGCCAAGGGAGCAGGTAGGGGCTCGGGGCTTGGAATCCCCGGAGCAGGGCAGATCTGGACAACAGGGATGTCCAGGGACAAAGCAGGGGCTGGACCCATGGAGCCCAGCCCGGGTCCCCTCCTGTTGGCTGGGCCTCCACAGAGCTGGGAAACTGCTGCATGAGTGTTCTGCCTCCTAGAGGAAGTCCCCATCAGGACCTGGAATGTACAGCAGTGTCCCCTGGGTGGACTGCTGAGGGTGCCATCCTCACGCTGGTGGGGTGCACTCGCTCCCTCTCCCCATGGCCTTCCTTCTCAGACCACAGTGGGCGTGCTGAGGAAAGAAGTGTTTACAGCATTTCTCATGCCTTCCTGGCCTGCAGTGACCTGTCCAGCTCCTCGATGACTCTGGGAGGCTGCTCACGGTGACAGAGCCCTGGGACCTGAGCCCTATTTGTCTTTCCCGTGGAAGTTCTGAAAGAATGACAGGACTTGGTCCTGGATCCTACCCAGAATGGGGGTCAGTAGGATGTGAAAAATGATGCAATGATTTGAGGGTTGTCTGGTATTTAACAACGTCTGTCCTGTTAGTGGCAGCCACTGGAAGAGGTGACAGAGCTCAGCAGGGGGTCTCCAGGGACGGCAAACTGTTGAGGGGCTCGGAATCTAGGGACCTGCATTGCAGGCCTGGCTCTGCCCATAAGCATTTAAGTGGCTCCTAACATTTGTTTTCCTTCCCCAGGCCCCAGTGTCCTCACCGCACAGTGAAGGGCTGGATTCTCGGAGGACCATTGAGGTCATGTGACTTAGAGTTCAGAAGACCCCCCAACTTGTTCAGACCAGTTAGCTGTGTCTGAGCCCCCAGGTGGGCACAGCAGGACTCTGAGCAGGTGCTGTTATATGCACCAGGCTCTGAGAGCCCAGGATGGAGGTGGGTGCTTCCCGGGTCTGCCAGTAACTAATAATTCTACCTGTTGAGGTTCCGTCTGGATGGAGAGCGCAGACCAGGGTGAGATAACTGAATAATGATTGAAGGGAGTGAAAGGTTTTCTGGATCTTGGCTGTTCGAAGGGAGGTCCTCTGACTAACAGCAACATCTGCTGGGAGCTAGTTAGAAATGCAGAGTCTCAGGCCCCCACTGAATTTGAATCTGCATTTTAACAAGACTGCCCATGACTCGTGCACACATTGTAGTTTGGGGTGCACTGCTCCGGGCCACTTAAACTCTTCAGACCACACCTCACAGAAAGAAATACGTTTAAAGTGCGTAAGACAATCAAAAGTTCCATGAAACAATATTGTTCCACTTGGCGATGTGTCACTCACTGACATTTTCGATGCAGTCAGATATTTCTAATGCTGTGCTCACTTACTTGATACTAAGTTTATTTTGCAGTCCAATAAATTGCTGAGACCTGCAGCTTGAAAAACAGCACTCGGCTCGCTAACACCCTGACTGATGTTTGAGTGATAGAGGGTCACACTGGTGTGGGTGTGCGTGTGGCAGGGGGGCAGATTTCAGGGATTTAGAGGACACTATATGTCCTCCTGAGATAGTAAATGTTGCTGAGGTCTGAGGTTGCCTCCAGCTCCGAAAGTTTCTAAACTTGCCCACTCCGGGGGGGTGGGGACCGGAGGCTCCTGTTGGTGGAAGCCCTGGTGGAGTCCCCTGCTTTTCATTAGCAAACACCGGTGTGCCCCTGAGTCCCTGGATCAGTATTGACAGGAGTGTCCCAGCACAGGGCTGCAGTTGTCAGGGGAAGGCATTGTCCCCAGAGTCTTGTTTATGCAGGAGGTGGAGCATGGGCTGGACTCAGAGAGGTCGGTTGGCAGCAGGACATTGTGACCGAGTTCCCATGGCTCCCTCAAGGAGAGTGTGGGCGTCCTCTGTCCCCCAAGAATATGGCTTTCTCCTGCTCACTCTGAGCAGGCTGCGTGGCCATGGCCTAGCCTTGCCCTGGGGCCACCTGACAGCTGACAAAGGGGAAAGCCCTGCTGCAGACTCTGGGTGAAGGTGTCAGTTGTCACCAGGTGGGAAGGGGAGAGGGGACCGGCCTTGTGAGTGACAGGGTCACCAGGAGCCAACCGGTAGAGGGGAGCCCTGGGGAGTGAGGCTGTGCTTCAGTGGGAGGCATGGGAAGGGGCCATGGGAAAGGTGAGGTGGACGCAATTCAACACGAGGTGAGCAGTGGTGACCCACTGGGCCCTGCTGCCCAGCCACAGCTCAGTGTGCTTGTGTCCCTCTTCAGAGCTGCTCTCCTGCTAGGATGGGTGGACAGACGCATGAGCCCCAAGGCCTCTGAGTTCAGGAGCCTGGAGCAAGCCCCCTGCAGCACCGCTCGACTCCCCTGCACCTGGCCTGGGGTCCCAGGGAGGCTGGGCCCCTTATAGCCGCCAAAAGCTGAAAAACACACTAGGAAAGCAGAAATGAGGAGCTTCTTGGGCTTCCGCTGTGAGGTCCTTGGAGGGAGTGGGTTCAGGGCTGCAGGGCTGAGGGAAAGGGTCTGATGAAGGGTAAGGGATGTGTGCTGCCTCCTTCAGGGCGCCTGGAAGAATGGATTCCTCAGAGAAGGGCTGTCTGCAGGTCATCGAATTCATCCTGGGGGGTGCGGGGGAGGTAATGCCTCTAATGCCTGGCTATGCTTAAAGGGATTGGCTAAATTTACAGCCTCTAATGCCATTTGTCACTGGGCGGGGGCGAAGGGGTGCTGAGCCGGCTGGACGGCTGGACTGGACGGCTCTAGCTTCTTGCTCTGGGCCCTCCCTGTTCCTCCAGACCCCTAGCCCTGATGGTAGTAGCAGACTCAAAGGCGGCAGGGCCAGAGAGCTGGGGGAGGGAGACCCCATTCTGTCAGCAGAAGCACATTCGCCAAGTGCTGGTTCCCGAGGAAACCACACTGTCCTGGGCAGAGGGCCCCAAGGGGAGCGTTCCCCTGTGACTGGGCAGAGGGGACATGGTTATGGGCAAAGGTGCCTTGTCATCAAGGACATGGGTGTTTTGTTTCTGGCCTTGAAAATAGTCAGCCAGGCTTACCCGGCTGTAGTGACAGGCAGAGAACGTGACTGGTTGTAGCAGGGAGTGGGGGTGCCCTGGGCCCCTGGCGCTGGGATGAGGTCCCTTAACCCCAGAAGGAGAGCGTGCTCCCACCCCCTTCACCAGACAGCTGCAGGTGGGCCTAAGTCCTGTCCAGGACACACAGACCAAGGAGCCCCTCATGCCTCCCTTCCTTTGCAGCCTGGGCCCCCCCAAAGCTGTGCCCACCCCGGCCTGCCGCCCCCTCCTGCCCGCTGCCTGCCCCTTCCAGCAAAGAGCAGCCCAGCACTTTGCCCACACCGCAGGCTCCCCTGTTGCTCCCTGCACACCCATCACCTGGCAGGGGTGGGGCGGGGCAGCGGCTGCGGGCCGAGTCCCGGATGGCCCTGCTCCGCCTGGCTCTGCCTCCTGGGTGGATGGCTGCAGCCCAGGCGGCTCCTCCGCCCTCTCCTCTCTCTCTTCTTCCCCTGGCCCCATCCCCCTGGTCGCTTTCACTGATCATGAACACACGCTCCTCTTGCCACTTCAGCTCAGCCAGCAGCCCAGCTGTTTGGGGATTTCTCATCCTGCTCTTGCTGTAAACGGGAAACTGAGTCAGGAGGACACCTTGGAGCACAGGCAGGAGGGCAGCGGGACAGGCCCTCGAGGAAAGGCTCCCTTTGTTTCCCTGCGTCTCCACCAGCCCCAGGCTTTACTCTGTGCCTCCTTGTGCTTTTTACCTAGAAAATGGGGCTGAACTTCTGGGGGTGTACCTGAAAGAACTAGAAACAGACCCAGATACGCGGAGGTCTACACCCGTGTTCATAGCAGCATTATTCACAACGGCCAAAGGCGGAAGCACCCCAAATGGATGACGAAATGTGGGCTCTACACCCGATGTTTTATTGTACTACAATGTATTATTTAGCCAAGAAAAGGCGTGAAATTCTGACACAGGCTACGACATGGACGAACCTTAAGGGCATTGTGCTAAATGAAATAAGCCAGCCACAGAAGGACAGATACTGAGTGACTCCCCTTGTATGACAAATTCACGGAGACAGAGGGGGAGCCCGTGCCTGCCAGGGGCTGGCGGCGGGTGGGG
>PVJL010019288.1:0-14174 GCA_004026885.1 Lyroderma lyra | reverse complement strand
CCGATGAGTCACACCGACACCGTCGGGCGACCCCATGGGAGTGGCGGCCACTGCCCACGAGGACCCAGGGTGGGATCACCGGGCTGAGGCCCCAGGTCCTAGATGCAGGAGCCATATGGCCACCTGCCTCATAGCAGGACTCCGTGAGGCGGCCCTGACAGCTCTTCATTCTGAGACACTTAAGGAGATGACCCAGGCCCCTGATGCAAACCCAGCTGTCTTTCTTTCTAGACTAACGGAAGCCTCTGAGGATACGTTAACTTGGACCCCAATTCCCACAGGTATTCTATTTCTCCTCCACAGGTATTTTATTTCTCAAACTGTGCCTGATATTCGGCACAAGCTTCAAAAGCTGGAGAAAAGCCCTCAGACCCCACAAAGAGATCTTTTAAACCTTGCTTCAAGGTCTTCAATAATTGGGATGAGGAACAGAAATGACAAAAACAAAGACTTGATCAGGCTAAATATCAGATGCTGGCTGCTGCCACCAGCAATCCCTCCAGGGGACAAGCACCTCAAAACCCACAAGGACTTGGGGCTCCTCTGGGTCCCTGCTTTATATGTGGCAATTCTGGGCATTGGGCAAAGCAATGCCCACATCCATGGCCCCTATCGGATCCATGCCCACTTTGTAACCAGCCTGGACATTGGAAGGTTGACTGTAGCCTGGACTCTCAAGGCAAGACTGCATCCTCTCCTTAATGGTCTACAGAGCCTCTGACCTGCCAGCACTGCTCGGCTTTGGCACGAAAGGTTGAAGGTGCCCTGGCCGGACAGCCCCACTCCCCGCTCCATCAGAGCCTCAGGTAACCTTAACGGTAGTGGGCAAGCCTATTTCTTGTCAATTAGACACGGGGGCCACTTAACTCAACCTTACCTGAATATGCAGGTACAGCCTGTTCCTCTCAGGTCTCCATTGTGGGGGTTGGCAGAATAGTCTCTCAACCTTTAGCTACCCTGCTCTCACTTGTTATTTCCAAGGCACTGGCACTCACCCTTTCTAGCACTTTCTAGCACTCTTTACTTGTTTAACACTGCTGATTGGATGCAGTGTTCTATGCAAACTTCCAGGCACCCTCTCCCTTCTAGGCATGAGCACAGACAGCCTCTCCTGCTCCTCCTTTCGGAGCCCTTGCAGTCCATGATGCCTACTGAGACCTCCCTTCCTTTTCCACCTACAGAGGGAAATCCCAAAGTCTGGGACATTTCTACTCCCTCTAGAGCTAGTCACCATACTCCTATAAAATTACAGATAAAGGATCCTTCTTACTATCTTTATCAACCACAATGTCTTATCTCACTAGAAGGACAAAGGGGCTTGAACCTATCAGATACCACCTTCTCTTCGGGCACCTTCTCCAACCTACAAGCTCTCCATATTACACTTCCATTCTCCCCATTTAACAACTGGACGGTACCTACTGCCTTGTCCAAGACTTACGGCCTGTGGTTCCTCACCTGTACACTACACTTTCTTTCATACCACCTTATACTACTCACTTTACCATCCTAGACCTAAAGGATGCTTTCTTTACTATCTCTCTACAACCTGACTCACAAGACTTATTTCCTTTATCTGGACTTGTCCTGACCTACTCTTTCTTCTCTAAATGCATCCCTTCAGATCTCTAATCACTGCCCTGGAAGGCCATATTAAAAATTTAGGATTTTCTTTCTTAGTTGGGCTGTGACTGTATAGCTCTCTTCTGTGATCAGGACATAGCCCTCTACATTGATCCCTTTTAAAGATCCCTTTTCATTGAGTTTATCAACCACCCTTTCCAAAATCTAGTAATTGATCCCCTTATACCAGCCACCTTTGCAATGAAGAAATTCAATGTCTCGGTGCTACATTTAAAAAGGAAGTAGGCAAACATACTACCGGTAAAAGTGGCCCCTCTCCTTTAGATGAAGTAACATTAGGAGGTGAGTTGGGGCCTTTTGGATTTGTGGATCAAAAACTTATTTACTCCTTCCCTCAGGGTGGAGGGGTATCTGCTCCCTTGGATACATTGTCCCCAATATTTCTGTGGTCTCAGACAACAGCTCCCTCCCTTTTCCCCTCCAAGCTATTGGACACCTCAACAAGAGGGCAGGCCCCTCATACCACTAGCTATCCATGTTGGGGACTAACCAGGATGGCTGGGGTGACTACTGGGGAAACTTCATTGGGAGTCCAATGCCAACTGTCCCAAGATTCAGCAGAGATCTTAGCAAAGGCAGAGGACCCACTAGCTCTCCTGCAGGAGCAACTGGATTCACTAGCTGATGCAGTTTTACAGATCAGAAAAGGTTTAGATCTCCTCACAGTTGCTGAAGCGCAAGTTTGTCTTTACCTAAAGGAGGAATACTGTCTCTATGTCAATAAGTCAGAAAAAGTCCAAGAAAATATTCAGGACATATTAGAAAGGGCCTCAGACCTAAAAACCTCACGGCCATTTTCATGGGCTACTAACTCTTGGCTGCTTTTCCCACTTCTCCCTTTCGCTGTCCCAGCCCTTAAGATTTTCCTGTTATTATTATTTGGGCCTTGTTTGTTCTGGATGTTCATGTCTTTCTTACAGAACCAGATCCAGATGCTGACAAACCATGAGATTGGACAAGTTCTTCTACTACAGCAAACCAGACCCCACAGACCCCACTACCAACCCATCCCTCACTGCCCCACGTGAAGTCTACATCCCTGATCAGCAGGAAGTAACCAGAAAAGACAGATCTCACCCCTCTTTCCTTCTTTTCTTTTTCTTTCCTTTTTATACATAAACAAGAGTCTAGAAATATAAGGTCCGAAGGGCTTGTGAGGAACACCCTGTTCGGCCTACTTGACTGTTAGAGGGTGGAAACTTTTTCCTTCTAAACTTCTTCCCTCCCTGTAAAACCCCTGCTTAGATCATCTTCAGGGCGGACGCTCTTTTCAGCCTCAGCCCAACGGCACTCAACTCCAACTCAACCTTGAGCATCTTCCTCTCGACATTGCTAACAGTCTTGGGATCAGAATGATGGACCCAAGTTTCATCACCTGTAATAATCTTCTTTAAGCAGTCCTCACCTTCTTTTTCAAAAATTTCTAAAAAATTAGAGGAACTTTTTCCATAGTTAAGAACTCAATAATAGCACACTCTTTTTACCGAATGTCTGAACACACTTCCATTATAATGAGCTCTGGGCCTAAAATATAAGCATCTGTGTGTGCGAGGTCAAGAACGCCATGTGACTATACAGAACAGATTATATTCAGATATGTCTAATGTAATGAAAATATTATAATGGAGGCAAAATTTATCAGCCCACCCACATATTTAATATTCACAAGTTTCTGGGAATGTTATGCCAGCAACCACATTGACAGGTTGGACTGAAAATGGCAGAGAGAGGAAAAAAGGAAAATAGGCCACTGGACTCCCCAAATTCTGCAGGCATAAAACAGGCTTATAAGAAAACTCATCTGCAAGCACATGCTACTCTTAATGGGAAAGGCAGGATTACTCCAGAGAATAGAGTCTGCCTATTGGGATTTCAAAATTGCTTAGAATCAGTAAGTTCCTTTGATTTAATTTTATAAATTAAGATGATTTTAGAGTAGGTATTGTTCCACCACAATATTGAGAAAATGGTAGAGAGATTTTGTTTTCTCTCTTTCTGTGTGGGAATGTTTACAACTGGTGTCCAATACTTATTTCACCATGGTATTTTGAAAACAACTTGTTTTCTAGTTTTAGGGATCTAAAGATAGATAGAAATTTTTGCCCAAGAATGGACTATGCCCAGAATCTCACCTATACCTGATTTAGATAATGAGTTTAGGGACTTTTGAGTTGATGACATTTAGATGATATTTTAGACATGAGTTAATGCTAAATGGGTTGAGACTCTTGAGACCTTAGAATGGGGTAGGTGTTATTTTCATGTGAGATAGATATAAATCTTTGGTACCCAGAGACTGAATTGTAGTGGGCTGAATAATGGCCTCCCAAGATGTCCCCATCCTAATTCTAGGACTGTAAAAATAATTAGATACTTGAGATGGGAGGATAACTCTGGATTAACTCGGTGGACTCAATGTAATTGTAAGACTATATTAGACAGAGAAAGGAGTATCAAAGTCCAAAAGAGGAGACATAAGGACAGATGCAGATGTCAGAAAAGAGAAAAGATGCTACACTGCTAACTTAGATACTGGAAGACAGGGACATGAGCCAAGGAATATAGGCAGCCTCTAGAAACTGAAAAAGGCAAAGAAACAGAATGTCCCCCAGCACTCCAAGAAAAAATTTCAGGCTTGCCGATGAAAGTGATTTTTGATTTCTGACCTCTAGAACTATCAGATAATACATTTACATTGTTTTAAACCACTAATTTATTAAGTGTGAAAATTTATTAAGACAATCGGAAACTAAAAGATGATCAGCAAATTGTCAGTTTTATTTGTTCTGCTGCAATATAAACATTATTTTCCCCTGAAGACTTAAGTTAAAACAAAAAGCAATGAACATCCAAACATGAGTAATACAGATTTATCACTACAAGCCAAATGATTTCCTTACAGCTATGGTATTTCTTTTCATGACATGACATAGCATTAGAATATCGCAGACATGGTGAAAGAAATGTTAGATATGCAAGCCCTTTCCCCATTTATTAAACACCTTGAGTGTCTACGCTTCCATTAATGTATGCTGATAGGTAGTAAACAGTTGTTGTTTTTTTCTTATTTACTGTGTATTCTAAGAACTTGATAAAAATCACTTTTTAGTTCTAGTAGCTTCTTCATAGACTCCTTAATAATGTCATCTGTAAATAAAGACTTTACTACATATCTACATTTTACCGTATTTTAATTTAATGTATTATTATTATTTTGCAATAGCTTACTACCTAGGACTTCCAATACAAAATTGAAAAGGAGTAATGAGAGTAGACAACCATGTTTTGTTTCCAAACTTTTGTCTTGAAGTATTATATTATCTTTTCATTTGATGCCTTGTTGAGTGAGTTGGCTTCTACATCATGAATTATATTAAACTTGGATATATGATTTTTTTTCATCTACTTAAATCATCTCTTGATTTTATTTATTTTTTATTATGATGAATTGCACTGATTGTTTTTCAGTGATAAACCAACCTTGCATTCTGGATAAACTATACTTGGTAATAATTCATTACCATTTTTATATATTGGTAGAACCAAGTTGCTAATATTTGTTAAGGGTTTTTGTATCTATGCTCATGAAATACATATAGAGGTCTGAAGTTTTCTTTTTAGTAATGTCTGGTTTTCACTTAATGGAATAAGTAGGAATGTGATTACTCACATTCTGTTTTCTGGAAGAATGTGTGAAGAATTGTTTTGTTTTGTTTCTTAAATGTTTAACAGAATTCACCAATAAAGCCTTATTGGCCTGGAGGTTTCTTTATATAAAGTGTTTTAAGTACACTTATGTGTCACATAACAACATTTCAGTCAACAATAAACCATATATATGATGGTGGTCCCAGAAGATTATAATGAATGAAAGCAATTCCTAAAACCTAGTGGCATTGTAGCCATCATAATGTAGTACACAGTATTACTCGTGTGTTTGTGGTAATACTGGTATAAACAAACCTGTGCTGCGAGTATAAAAGTACAGCACATATTATTATGTACAATACATAATATTTGATAATGATAATAAGTATGTTACTGGTTCTCATATTTACTATACTATATATACTTTTATCATTATTTTAAAACATACTGTTTCTACTTATAAAAAAATTTTGTTGCAAATGGTATGCCATGTTATATTGGCAGCAGCCTTATCATACATCTCATACTTACTGCATCTCTTGATTGCATAATTTTCTCTTGTGCTTGATTTAATATTGTGTTTTTTTGTGCAATAACATGTTGTACAGGTTTGTAACCTAGGAGTAATAGGCCATTCCACATAACCTAGGTGTGTTATAGGCTATAGAATCTATGTTTGTATAAATATACTCTACGATGTTCACACAGTGACAGAATTGTCTAACCATGTATTTATCCAAATATATTCCTGCATTTAAGGGGTATATATGACTGCACAACTTGAAGTTCCTTAATAGAAATAAGGCTTTATTTTCCCCAATTAAACTGGTATTAATTTTTTCTGTAAAGTATTTGCCCGTTTCATATTATTTGTCAACAGTATTAGCATAAAATTGTTAATAATAACGTTTTATTATCATTTTGGTATTATAGAATCAGTAGTGTTATCACCTTTTTTATTCCTGATATTGATGCTTTTTATAATTTCTTTTTTTATCAAACTGGCTAGAGTTTTATCCATTTTATTCATCTTTTCAAAGAAACAACTTTTAACATCCTTAAATTTCTCTATTGTTTTATTATTTTTATTTCATTGCTTTCTATGCTATCTTTATCCTTCTGCTGATGTTGCATTTTCTTCTAGTTTGTTAAGCTGAAAATTTACATTATTGATTTGTTAGCTTTCCTCCTTTCTTATGTAAGCATAAAATGCTATCAATTTCTGTCTTAACACTGCCCATATTCCAGATTTAGGGGTTCTCTTCTTTTAGTTCTATTTGCTTATAGAAGGTTTGGGGTTTTATGGGGGGAGGGGTTGTCTGTAATTACTTTTTTGATCCATGAGTTATTAAGAAGTATGTTTGAAAATTTCTAAATATTTGGGTGTCTTTTCAGATATCTTTCTGTTATTGATTCAAGTTTAATTCTGATGTGGTCAGAGAACAACTTTTATGCAACTTCAATACTTTTAAATCTGTTGATACTTGTTTTATGGCCCAGAATGTTATATTTTTGTGAATGTTCCTTATCATTTGAAATAAATGCTTTCAGCTGTTGTTAGATAGTATTTTCTATTAATGTTAGTTATGTCAATTTGCTTGGTAATTTGTCTTCTATAACCCTACTTATATTTCAAATTTACCTGTTCTATCAATTACTATAGGTATAGTCACCATAATAATAGATTTTCCACTTCTCCTCTTAGTCCTGCCACTTTTTGCTTCATGTGTTTTGAAGATGTTATTAGGCACATTTACATTTAGGATTGTGTTTGTTTTCTTCAATTTTTAGCAAGGTTTGAGAAAGAAGAAATAAAAAATGATGAGATATAAATAGGGCTTACATGGCAAGTTTTTAAAACTTTATTTAAAATAATACATAGTTCAATATTCTATCAAATCATCCAGACAGAAATTTATTTCACTTGTCAGGATGCAATTTATTTTAAAAATTAATTCCCACTGATTTATGACTAGAACAAAGCAGGGTGAGGAGGAAGAAAGAGAGAAGGGTTGAAGCTGTCTCTGGACAGGATTTCTCCCCAAACGTGCTGCAGTCAGGGATTCTTTCAGCACAACCTGGCTTCCTGTTCACTGCCATGACTCTGACTTGGACGGGATGACTGGAAAAAGCACCTGCTGGGACAAAAATGGTACATAAGTTATCTTCCCAAATCTGAGACACTAGAAAGCACTGAAGAAGGTAAACGATGAGTAAATTCTGGGTTAATATTGTGGAACACAGAAAGTTTTCCAATCTTAACAAATAATCTCTCTTCTCTTTTACCATCATATATAGATTACTCTCTGCAATTACAGTATTTTATTTATTGTTTGAAGAACCTCAAAAGCAACTTGGCCAATTGTATTCCCAGGAAGTTTGCTCATGATCTGCTCAAACAGTAAAACTTCTTAGCTTTTGGTAATATCAAAGGCTATGAAAGAGATATTTCATAATGCTCTAATTATTTTTGGTTACCAAGTAGGAGAATTTGACTTGGAATATTTTCTGAGTTCTATTTTCTAATTGACAATCATCCTAGCAATAGAATGTAAGCCAAATTTTTACTTTTAATGATGCTGTCTGACAAAAGTAGATTTATAAGGGGCTTTACCCTGAGTCAAGTTTATACAGATAAAATAACCCTGTTGTATATTCATTCATCCTTTTATTTTTATATCTAACAAAATTTATTAAGCACTCATTTTGTCTCAGGCACAATTAGAAACACTGGGCTATAAAATAAAATAAAATAAAATAAAATAAAATATGCCTTCTCTTACATTCTAATGGAAATATAGTCAAGCAGATGAACATGCACTGTCAGTTATAGGTGCTGAGGGTTAAAAATGAAGACTTTTGAAAGAGGGTCAGGAAAATTTCTCTGAGGAGGTGACATTTTAACAGAGACATGAATAAAGTGAGGGAGTGAACAAGGCAGTTATCTGGGGGCAAAGGATTCTAAGCAGAAAGTACAGGTGTACAAAATCCCTGAGGTAGGAGCCATCACAGGAGGCCCGTGTGCCTCGGGAAGAGGCAGTAAGGAAAGTAGGAGATGAACTCCTAGGTACCTGCGGTGCATGAGGGAAAAGGGACAGATCATGTGGTGTCTTTTGCATTTTATTCCAAGTAAAATGGAAGCTCATTGGAGAATTTGAGCAAGGCAGTTGTTGGATGTTTGGGCTACTGACGGGAAAAGGAAAGAGATTGTATGATGTGGGCACAAACGGAGAAGCAGAGAGAGCAGCTACAAACGCACAGTACGGTTCCAAATGAGAGACCATGGTGGCTTAGAATAAGTGGTAAGCAAAGATAAATGAAAAGTAGTAGAATTTTGGATCATTTTTGAAGAGATTTAGTTAATGGATCAGATATGTGAGAGAAAAGAAGAGTTCATATGTCTCCAGGGTTACTAGGTCACCACTGAGTTCACGGTAAAGCCATTTACTGAAATGAGAAAGAATCAGAGGTTGAATTTTGAATCGGTCAAATATAGTATGTTTATTATATATTTAGATACGATGTTGATCAGACAATTTGTAGAATATGGAACTAAGAATAGATGTCAAAGCCATTGAAACAAACTTGGGAGTCACCAGCATATAGCTAGGACTTAGAACCATGAGAATGGTTAGAAAAGAGATCTGAGGTTTAGCCTTGGGTTGGTCTATTTTTGGTGCCCTGGAGTACTCTGTCACAGAGATGAAAGAGTGACTACTATGATAGGAGGCAAGCAAGAAAGGTGTGGTCTCCTGGAAGCTTAGGAACAAAAGTGTTTCAAAAATTAGAGAAAATGATCAGCTCTGTGCTTTTGCTTCTTAATGCTCTCTCTTGTTTTATCTCAATCAAATCATGAGTAGAAAGAAATAAGCACTGTTTATCTGTGGACAAGCTAGAAAATGATGCTGAAGTAAAAATAGAAAATTTATTAAGAATACAGGATTATAAGTCATATTTCTTGATCATAATACTTGGGCTCCACACAAAAATAGACCATCTTCTCACTTATAAGGTCATCAGAGCTCATAGAATATGAACTCAAATGAATAACACACATGTGAATATATATCTGCATTAGTTGCTATCTTTAATGGAACTGACAGAATCATTGTTTTTCTATTTCCATATTATCAGTGACATGGATAACCAATATATTTAGAAAGAAATCATTTAACAAGAAACCAAAATAACTGTTAACATATTGATTTTGACTTTAAATGATCTATTCTTGGTTTAAAAAGAAAAGAAAAAAACTGAACTTTTATCTATTACTTAAAATTTTGAATATATTTTGGTACTAAAATTACTCTGTGACTACAAATTTATAGTGTCTTACTCTACAGAAAGCATGAGGGATCTTGTATTTCTTTTCCTGTGATGTTAAAAGAGCCAAAACACGTATAGTCCCCTGATAAACACACTATCTATCCCCACAGAAGCCAGTCTGCACAAATTAATTGCTTAGACCTGACAGTGCAGAGAACAACATTAATAAATGGGGTATACTGGGTTGTAGATAGAACAGATGTGAGTTTTTTGCTCTACTGTATGATGAATTAATTCTCTATATCTCCATTTATATATTACAATCACCAATGAAGACGTGTGTTTAAGGACTCTATGGTAAAGCTCTGTACATATGGTCTCAACTATGTCAGAAGTCTCCAGTAACATTTAAATTTTCTCCTTTAAGATATAGTCCTTTTTACAGTGTTGGAAAGGGCGAGGGGAGTGCTTTTATTTGAAATGCCACTGAAATACGATTTTTGTTTCTGGTTGCTCTAAACAACTCTTGCTTACAGACCTACTGCCTGGAGAAACTAGAATTGTTCAATTACATATAACTTTGTCCCAGTGGAAAATACAGTTGAAATATATTTTGCAATAAATTTTGCCATTTTATTTTTTATCTGACTCAAAGGATGCAAGTCTTTTAGATTTTTGAAAAGTGGCATTAGCTAAGATTCAGAAAATGGATCCATGAAAAGAAATGCACATATTTAAATGTCACACCAAAATAAAAGTGTATTTTGTCATAAATATTATTATTTAATGTGAAATATCCTGCAAACTTCATGCATATTTATTGCTTCTCTGGGCACAGACCAAACTCTTGTGGATGAAAATCAGTCTGAGAATCTATGACTAGAGAGATGTTAGAGATATGGGAATATTTTTCCAGTTGCTGATATATTCCAAGTGTTGTGCTACATATTTGTGCTACTGTAGCTCATTCAATCATTGCAATAGTCTCTAGTATAATCGTAACAAACTCTGTTTCTGGAGTGTTACTTCTCTGATTAAGTTTCTTCATTGGCAAAGAACAGAGAACAGTTGTATATGATTCATAAAGATTAAGAGAATTATGCCTGTAAATCACTTAGTTCAGTCCTTGCATAGAAATCTCTCTCTGTTGAATACAAAAAATTGAATTTCAAAATCAGTAATAAATGAAGAACCAAATTGCTGTCTAAATAACACGGCCCAGGTAACATAGAACATAAGAAGATCTAGACATTAAACCCAAGAATTTCTGTCTCCAAATATCTATAATCTCCACATTTCTTGATTGTTTAAGTATACAGTATGCTAGGAATTTATATGTAACACCTCACTCAATTAAAAAGAAAGACTTGTGACAAAGGGGACATTATTTCCATTTTACAAATAAGGATGCTGTCAATCAAAAGTAGTAAGAAGTACTTTTAAACCTCCCAAAGTTTATAGAAGCAAGAAACAACACCAGGTCAGCAGTACTGCAAACTCTTTTTGGAGAAGGGACTCGAGATCTGATTCTGTGACTAGCACATAGACAGGATCCATAAAATGGTGGTGGAATAAATGGACCTGGCTCAAAATCTGAAGCTTCCTTCTTATTATCATTCCAGTACATTCCAAGAAGACCTTTGTTTAAAAAAAAAAAAAAAAAAAAAAAGTCATTCTTCGTGGAGTATTAGCATATATGGTGCTGTAATCCAGTAACCTCACTGCCAAGCCAAAATGAGCTTTTCAAGATTGCCAACAGTCCCAAAAGGGTGCAGGACAGGTCCTAAAAGTTCACATTGTATAAATTATTAAAAGCTTATTTAGAGAAAGAGAAACATTGCCTGAACAGAATCATAAAGACAGAAATATGTCCCTTAATTTTCTCATCATGACATAAAAAGGTCCAGGGTGCTTCCTGGACATGATGTGGGGTTCTGACTCAGTAGCACCAAAAAGATTAGGTTTGAACTATCACCTATTTGAACTGTATCTAATTATTTAGAGATTCCAAATGCCAATTAGGAGACTTTGAGACCCGATTAAGTACTGTGGCCTTCCTCACAAAGGTAGAAAGTGACCAGAAGGTGTAAAACTGTCCTTGAATATCGTTGAATGTAGAGTCATTCCTTATATAATACCCGCCTAACTAATCATGGAAAATTTGACTCCAATCCTAATAACCATTGAACTTGTACAAACTATAATTTCTTTAACAAATTTAATGTACTGTACTTGGCTCATTTATTTTCAGTAAGCAACAAATCTAACATGATGTTAACATCATGTGAATAAAAATGTACACTAAAACATAATTCTTCACTATCATTCCACAAATAGTGGAAATTTCAAAGTATATTTTGTTTGTTTTCCTGGTCTATGTCATCAGATTCCCCCCACTCACACAACACACACACACACACACACACACACACACACACACACAACTCCAGAGAGTTATTTTTAATGTTCTTGAATCCAGACACAAATAAAAGAGTTTTCAAAGTCAGACATACTGCAGTGTAGGAAGCTTCCCCACACAATCATGCCAACATATCTCAGTTCTTTTACTATTCAGCTCAGACTTTCACTGATCATTTGCCAAATAATACTGAGTCAGAAGCAAAGTTAAAATAAGGCAAAATCAATGAGAGTTGTAGAGATAAAATTAGTTCTTTCACACATGCTGAGAGCCAGGAAAAGTTCTGATACACTTAAAATTCACAATGACTAATTTCAAGAGACAGGATGGTTTGAACTAATGTTCCAGTAAAATGTATGTTGATCAACATATGGGCTTTTGGTTTAAGGGTCAATGTTTAATGGCAAGAGAAAGCTGAGAGCAACAAATTTAAGCTTGACCTAAGAAAAATACGAAACCACGTCTTCTGACAATGTATCTAATGTAAAAATCCATAAGCATCATCAATGCTAAAAAAACAACAATGAAATTTTCAAAGCATTTATATTTCTAATAATCACAGAAATAAGTTCTTGTATCTGCATATATCTTTTACTTTTTTTAAAATTCTTGTTTAAATATGTTTTTTAAAAACTTCATTTTCATATGTGGCTAGCATCATTGTCACACAAACACATGTCGAGTTCATTTCTGTTTCCACATTCTTCTCTCACTCCCTGTCATAGGAAAGATTTGGGCATGCTAAGTCAGCTCTAGATGAGAGAGGAAACAGAAAAGTTAGTAACAGGATGATGGCATGATTAAGAACAGAGGCTAGATTCTAAGACAGACTTGAAGTTTTGACTTAGCTTTACCACTTGCTAGCTGTGTCCTTGAGAAATTCATTTAACTTCCCTAGGCTGTCTCCTCATCAGTAAAATGGGAATAATAATTTCTAGCTCCTGGAGATGTTGTGAGTTTTAAAGAAGATCATACATAGAAAGTTTTGCGTAGAGCCTCATTCATAAAGACATGCATTAATTTTAGCCAAAAATATGATTTTAGCTTTTATAAATTACCAAGTCGTCCTTAGTAGTTAACTCTGTGCTAATCATTTTGTTTGCACAAAAAGATGCTATAAAATATTTTGGTTTCTCTGTGCTATTAATCTTTAGTTTAATGGATCCATGCATTCATTAATAGTATCTTGTACTGGATGGACGTAGAAGTCAAACAATTGTGGGTCTACCTGGATATCAGCATAGAACAGACCAAGACCCAGAAGTGGAGTTCTCTTCCTAACCAATAATGCAGATTTTATTCATAGTCCCTGAATTTTAGAATCAACTCAAGGGATAAGTATAAACAATTCTATATTTAATTTTAAGCTCAAAATGACTGCAAAACTTCTAAGATTTCCTAGAACAAATTGATTGCAGATTCTTATCCTGGATGAAATAGGAGCTCAAGATAGAAACAAAGTTTAGTTATGAAAAAAATAATGTTACTTTTTGCACACTTAACTTTTTAGCCTATGAAAATATTGTGTGTTCCAAATATGCAGCTCTCATTGACTGTACAGGATAGGTTTTACTTCCTTATATAAAAAGAATAAACTATGTATCAGAAAGGTTATGTTATTATCCTAACATACTTCCAGACCTGGGACTGCAGTTAAGTATATAGCTGTTGCCAGGTATATGGTGGAGCTTAGTTATTTGTCCTGTACTCCAGAGGTTCTCAAATATTAGGTATATAGGGAATTAATTATTAAAACTGTCCTACATCTCAAAGATTCTGATTCCTTAGGTCTTTGATGGAGTGCAAGAATTTGAAGCTTTTCTATGATATCTAGGATATTTTTATACTGGTTACGCCATCTAGCAAGGCTCCTTCTAGGTAAAAAGAAAAGAGACAGTGGGGGAGAGGGAGAGAGAGAGAGAGAGGGAAAGAGAGAGAAGGACTAAAATACATGACCAAGTATTATATTGAAATGATTACATATAATCAAAACAGTTACTAAGTAGTAGCATTATAATCACTCTTTAAGGAAAGATATATACTATTGCAATATTTAGAAGAATGTAGATAGTTAAATTTCAACTATTGGATTGGCCTCTAAATTTATGTATCATTGTTCAGGTAACTACCAAAAAAATAAAAAACAACCATCATTAAAACATAATAATACAAAATTTATTAGAACAATAGCAAAATG
>PVJL010019287.1:0-14163 GCA_004026885.1 Lyroderma lyra | reverse complement strand
CTAACCGAAATTTGAGTAGAAGTGTTAAGTTAAACAAGTATTTTGAATTATCACTTTCACTAAAGAACAATCGTTTAGTGAGTGGTATCTATCACTTTGGCTTACCTGGGCCACATTGGAAAAAGAATTCTCTTGGGTAACACGTAAAATACACTAACAATAGCTCATAAGATATAACTAAAAATGCCACAAGTTGCTTCCTTTTAAGTGTTTGTATTGGGCTACCTTCAAAGCCATCCTGGGCCACAAGTTGGTCAGGCCTGCCTTATATGAAGCTCGTTAGATAATTTACTTCTAAAACATTGGAAAAAAGTTTTGAAATTCATTTTTATTGTTAAACATATTGGGGTGACATCTGTTAGCAAGGATAACAGAGGTTTCATGCATACAATTCTACAGTGCATTGTCAACTTATTGTATAATAAGTTCACCACCCAGTGTGAGTTCCTTTTCATCACCTTATAATTAGTTTCCCCTCCATCCTCCCACAACCGCTCCACTTTTTCCCCCTCTCTAACCAACTCATTCCCAATTAAACATTGAACTATTTAATATGTTCATGGGTTGTTTGTTTGTTTGTTCATTTCTTATTGCTTTGTTCCTTTCAGTTTTATGTTCCGCATATGAGTGAAATCATACAATTCTTTGTTTTTTCCGTCTGACATATTTCACTAAGTATGATGATCTTCAGATTCATTCATTTTGTTGCAAATGACACTATTTCATCTTTTCTTATAGCTGAGTAAAATTCCATTGTGTATATGTACCACAGCTTCTTTATCTAGTCATCTGTCGCAGTGCACTTTGCTTGTTTCCATGTTATGTCCACCTTGAACAGTGCTGAAATGAACATTGTGGGACATAAGACTTTGTGGACAAAGGTTTTCAGGTTTTTTGGGTAGACCCCCAGGAGACGGATTGCTGGGTCAAATGGGAACTCCATTCCCAGTTTTCTAAGGAACCTCCACACTGCCTTTCACAGTGGTTGTACTAGTTTTCATTCCCAACAGCAGTGTACCGGAGTCCCTTTTTCTCCACATCCTCTCCAGCACTTGTTATTTCTTGTCTTGTTGATAATAGCCATTCAAAGAGGTGTGAGGTGGTACCTCTTTGTGATTTTGATTTGAATTTCCCTGATAGCTAATGAGGTTGAGCCTTTTTTCATATGTCTGCTGGCCATTTGTACTTCTCCGTGGGGGAAGTGCCTATTTACTTCTTCTGCCTAGTTTATAATTGTGTTGTTTGTTTTTCTGTTATTAAGCCTTATTATATCTTCATGTATTTTAGATATTAGACCCTTATCTGATGCGTTATTTGCAAATATTTTCTCCCATTCAGTTGGCTGTCTCTTTGCCTTGTTCATGGTTCCTTTTCCTGTGCAGAAGCTTTTTAGTTTGATAAAATCCCATTCAATTATTTTTGCTTTTACTTCCCTTGCCTTTGAGGTCAGGATCATGAAGTCTTCCTGGAGTCCTGGTTTTATAAGTTTAGTACCAAAGTTTTATTCTACACGGTTTTTTGTTGCAGGACTGATATAAAAGTCTTTAATCCATTACGAGTTAATATCTCTATATGGAGAGATTTCACAGCTTAAGTTCATTTTTTGCATATATTATTCCAGTTTTCCCAGCACCACCTACTAAAGAGGCTGTCTTTTCCTCATTGTATGTTTTTTGCTCCTTTATCGAAAATTATTTGTCCATAAATGTGTGGGTTTATTTCTGGGTTTTCAGTTCTATTCCCTTGGTCTTTATTTCTGTTCTTCTTCCAGTACCAAGCCGTTTTGAATATTGATGCTTTGTAATATCAATTGAAGTCAGGGAATGTAATGCCACCAGCCTTATTCGTTTATGTAGTATTTCTTTGGCAATTCTAGGTCATTTATGTTTCCATATAAATTTACTAATTCTTTTATCTATTTCATGAAAGTATGATTGTGGGATTTCCATGGGTATTGCAATAAATATGTAGATTGCTTTAGGAGAATGTCCATTTTAACAGTGTTAAATTTTCCATCCATGAACAGGAGATATTTTTCCACCTCTTAAAGTCTGTTTCAATTTCTTTCAAAATTGTCCTATACTTTTTGTGTATAAGTGTGACACTCTTTTCATTAACTTAAACCTCAGGTATTTCATTCATTTTGTTTTGATAGCAAAGGGAATTGATTCCCTCTTTTCTTTTTCTGTCGTTTTGTTGTTTGTATATAGGAATGCTGTTCATTTTTTTACATTTATTTTGTATCCTGGTATTTACTATATTTGTTTTTTCTTCTAATAGTTTCTTGTAGAATCTTTGGAAATTTTCACATAAGACGTCATGTCATTGGCAAGTAGTGACAATTTGACCTCTTCTATCCAAATTTAGATAACTTTGATACCTTCCTCTGGCCCGATTGCTGTGGCTAGAACTTCCATTAATATATTCAATACAGTGGTGACAGGGGCATCGCCTGTCCTGTTCCTGATTTTAAGGAATAGGCTTCAGCTTTTCCCCATTGAGTATGCTGTTAGCCGAGGCCTTGTCATATATGGCCTTTATGATGTTGAGATGCTTTCCGTCTATACCTATTTTGTTTTGTGTTTTGATCATAAATGGATGCTGTTTCTTGTTGAAAGCTTTTTTTCATTAATGGGAAATGGTCATACGTCCTTTATCTTTGATTTTGTTTATGTGATATATGACATAGTTTGATTTTCATATGTTGAACCATTCTTGTGCTCCTGGGATGAATACCACTTGATCTTGTGGTATGATCTTTTTGATGCATTGCTACATTCTGTTTGCTATTATTTTGTTTAGAATTTGTGCACATTTGTTCCTCAGAGTTACTATCCTATAGTTTTCTTTCTTTTCATTGTGTTTGCCAGGCTTTGGTATGAGAGGAATGTTGCCCTCATTGAACGAGTTAGGAAGTAGAGCTACTTCTTCAATTTTTTAAAGGTCTCTGAGGAAGATAGGTGTTTATTATTCTTTGAATGCTTGGTAAAACTCACTGGTGAAACGATCTGGTCCTTGGCTTTTGCATTTTGGGAGATTATGGATAGTCATTTTAATCTCTTCACTATTAATTGGTCTATTTAGATTATCGAGATCTTATTGATTCAATCTATGTAAGCTATAAGGTTCTAGAAACTTGTCCATTTCTTCTAGGTTGTTAAATTCAGTGGCATAAAGTTCTTCATAAGATTTTCTTATAATCCTATGTATTTCTGTGATATCCGTGGTAATTTCTCCCCATTCTTTTCTAATTTTGGATATATGTGTCCTTTCTTTTCATCTTTTGATTAGTCTCACCAAGGTTTTGTCAATTTTGTTGACTTTCTCAAAGAGCCAGCTCTTTATAATATTAACTTTTTCTATAATCTTCCTGTTCTCTAATTGGTATAGCTCTGCTTTAATTTTTATTACTTCTTTTCTTCTGTTGACTTTGGGATTTGTGTGCTCCTCTATTTCTAGTTCTTTAAGATGATATGTTAAGTTGTTTCCTTGTGATTTTTCTTGTTTTTTAAGACAGGCCTGTATTGATATAAATTTCCCTCTTATCACTGCGTTCGCTGTGTCCCAATAATTCCGGTATGTTGTATTTTCATTGTCAGTAATTTGTATATATTTTTTAATCTCATCTTTTATTGTTCTTTTATCCAGTCCTTTTTAAATGAACTGTTCTTCATCTCCACGTATATGTGATTTTTTCTGCTTTCCTTTTACAGTTGATATCCAATTTGAAAGCATGGTGGTCTGAGGATACACATGGTATAATTTCAATCATCTTGAATTTGCTGAGGCCTCTTTTGTGTCCCAGCATGTGGGATATCTAAGAGAATATTTCATGGGCACTATAAAAGAAGGAATAGTCTCCTTTTGCTGGATGAAGTTTCCTGCCAATATCAATTATAGCCAATTGCTGTAATGTGTCATTCAGTGCTGATGTTTCCTTATTTATTTTCTCTTTGATTGATCTGTCCATGGCTGTTAGTGCAGTGTTTATGTCTCCCACAATTATTGTGTATTCATCAGTTCCTCCTTTCAAATCTGTGAGTAGTTTCTTTGTCTATTTTGGGGCATCCTGGTTAGGAGCATTTATATTAATTTGTCTCAAGTATTATTGTTGCTGTATTGTGCCTTTTATCATTATGTAATGTCTGTACTTGTCTTTTATTATCCCTTTTAACCTGAGGTTTATTTCATTAGGAATAAGTATGGCAACTCCTGCTTTTGTCTGGTTACCATTTGGTTGAAGTATTGTTTCCCATCCTTACACTATGAGTCTGTGTTTGTCCTAATGGCTGAGATGGGTTTCTTGGAGACAGCACATAGATAGATTCTGTGTTTTAATACAGTCTGCCACTGTGAGTCTTTTTATTAATGAGTTCAGTCCGTTAACATTTAGAGTGATGATTGATATACGAGGATTTCCTGTGACCATTACTTATTTCTTTGTTTGATTTGTTTTATTTTTGTTTCTTTCCTGTTGCTCCAACTTTGTTCCATTTTTCCTGATGTTTTGTTTTAGGTCGAAGAGACTCTTTAAATATTTCTTGGAGTGCTGACCTTGTCCTGGCAAATTCTCTCAGCTTCTGTGTGTCTGCGAAGGGCTTTATTCCACCTTCATATCTGAAAAATAATTTTGCTGGATATATTATTCTTGGCTATAAGTAACTCTCTTTTCAGTTTTTGTATATTGGATTTCACCCTCTTCTGGCTTGCTGCATTTCTGCTGAGAAACAGAATTGGATATCTTTAGTACCATGTGACTTGGAGAAGATCTGTCAGGGTCCAGGTTTCCAGGGGACCTCTTTTCTTTTTCTACTTGTGGTTCCATGACTTTCCATAGGTTTGGAAAGTTCTCATCTAGTATTTGTTTGAGTGTGCTCTCTGTAGAATGCTCTACCCATTCTTCGATTTCTATTAACTTGATTTTTTTTTTTTCTCATGGAGTCAGATAGTTCTTGCAGAATTGTTTTCAATATTTTTGCTTCTATAGTTTCTTCCTTCCTCTTTCTTAGCTGTTTCCATGTTCTGATTTTCAAGATCAGGAATTATTTCCTCCATGTAGTTTGCCCTGTTTCCTATGGCAGTGTTTAATTTCTCACTTCTTTTTTTGTCTTATTTATCTCTCACATTTCTATCTCAATCTTCTTTTGGTTTTGAATTTCTTTGTTAAATTCTTCCTTATGTTCATGGAGTTTTGATTTATGTCATTCATCTCCTTATTTATGTTCTTTAAGTCAGTCATGGTGTCTGCCAGTATGTTTCCATTTCTCTCAGAGCCTTCATAATGGCTACTTGAAGTTCTCTGTCACTTATGCCAGAAACTTCTAGATCTAAGAGGCTGTTTTGATAAATATCCTGATATTTTGTAAGAGTGTTATTTTTAAGGAATTCATCCTGTATGCTGGGTTCTTTCACATTGACATGAATGCGTTATATTCAGTAGTAGTCCACGAAAGCCCACATTGGTACATTTGTGGAATCTTGGTGTAGGCCAGACACAAGGCGGCACTGCGGGGGGCAAGTTTTAGGAGAGAGGGGTTCTCTATTTCTTATTTCTGGTCTCCTGCTACATTTGTAGTAGGTGTGCATCTGTCATGGTCCCTTCACTTCCTGCATTTTGTTGGTTGGGGAGTCTGTAGGAAAGGTAAGATGCCAAGAAATGGCACACTGGTACAACTCCTCCTTCTGCCCTCTGCTGGGGTTGCTGGGTGATGTGGACCGAGGCTGCTCCTGCTAGCTGGGGCGAATGCTATAAAAACCGCCTTTCTTTCCAGGCCTGCTCCAGCGACCAAGAGGTGGGGCAGAGTCTGTGGACTGAAACTAATTTTAGGAGCCAGGTGCATGCGAGCAGGAATGCACACAAGACCGACGATGTTGTTTTGACCCCTCGGTAGAAAGGGAGCCAGTCTGTGTCTACAGCGGGCGGTATGGCAACTCTAGCCCCAGGCAGGAGCCACAGGAGCAGCACCAGCAGCAGGTCAACCTTCACATCGGGCAGGAAAGGTAGCCGCAGCCTAGTGCAGTGTTCGTGTGCTGTCTGCTTGGTAGCTGGCTAGCCCCCGCAGTGAGCCGCAACCAGGAACTGCGGGCTGCATTCAGGATCCCCAGGCCTGTGCAAGAACCATGTGTGCCTGCGTTTTGTTTCCCAAGAGAGCCTAGTGCCGCAATGTCCTCTCTGCATTTCACAGTCCTTGCTCTGCCCTGCTAACACTCAAATATTACAGAGGCTGGCTCCCAAGCTCTGTCCCCAACTCGCCGCTCCAAAATCCAGCTCTCCATCCCAGCTCCTCATTGACTCCCAGTGTTCTGCCACTTTCCTAGAGTTTTTCCTCTTGCCACCTCTTGTCCTCTCCCACTCCCATGCACTGCACTGCTCCTGGATGGTCGGTTCCTCTTACGATCTGTCTTTGATCCCTCCCCTCTCTCTGACTCGCCCCCTTCTCTCTAACCTTCAGGTGTGTACTTGCAATACATGGACTTCTCAGCTGCTCTTTTTGTCACTCAGTGTACTTTTTCTTGGATCCTGGGGGCCTTTCAATTGTGTTTTCTGGGAGAGACTTTAGGGACCTCCTATCCAGTCACCATCTTGCCCTCCAAACTCCAAGCATTGAAGAGAATTTTATGAACATCAACCAAAATAACAGGTTATATTTAATTTGTGGACCCAGCAACCAATACTCATGTAAGGTCTTCTCTTCTGGTTATTGGATGCCCCTGACTATTGACAGAATGTGAAAAGTAAATGAGGGTCTGAGAATCCAAGTTGGAAAGTTTTATTCAAAGTGAGAAATATGGGCATGTCAGATTAATGTAGCAGGGTCCAAGGCACCCAGTTGCCCTGAAATTTGGGTTAGCACTTCTCATAAAGAAAATGTTCGGGCAGATTCTTCAATATCAAGATGTGGTCAACTGTAAAAAATCACAGGTAGAATCGGGCCACAGTAAAGTTTTGCTTGCAGCTAGCCAAGCTCAGGTAATCTCATTTTCCGAGATCAGGCTCACTGTAGACAGAGCAGTAGCCATATGAGTTCTTTTATATGTAGCTAACTAAGCTCAGCTAAACTTGGTTCCTGGTAGCCTCCTCAAATTTTTTGTATTAACTCTTTTGCTGTCTAATCACTATCATCTGCCCAAATTCACAGTTCCTTTGGGAGAACATGTGGGACACATAAAAACAATCACTATGCTGGATTTCATTTAACATCTGACGTTATTTCAACTTTCAAATTGAATTAAAACCTGGCACTATTACTGTGAAGAATCAAATTTCAATAAAATAAGTGTGTCATCTTTTAGCATTTTCCTAAGAGAAAGAAAAAGAATCATCAAGATTTAGCAAAAAGCAGCGGACTAACAGAACTTTGAGTATAATAGAAGTGTTAAGTTAAACAAGTGTTTTGAATTATCACTTTCACTAAAGGACAATCCTTTAGTGAGTGGTATCTAACACTTTGGCTGCTCTGGGTCACATTGCAAATAGAATTCTCTTGGGTAACACATAAAATACAGTAGTACTAACAATAGCTCATAAGATATAACAAAAAATGACACAATTTGTTACCTTTTAAGTATTTGTATTAGGCTACATTCAAAGCCATCCTGGGCCACAGGTTGGTCAGGCCTGCCTTATATGAAGCTCGTTGGATATTTTACTTCCAAAACATTGGAGAAAAGTTTTAAAATTCATTTTTATTGTTAGACTTATTGGGGAGACATCTGTTAGCAAGGTTAACATAGGTTTCATGCATACAATTTTACAGTGCATTGTCAACTTATTGTAAGTTCACCGCCCAGTGTGAGTTCTCTTTCCATCACCCTATAATTAGCTTCCCCTCCATCCTCCCATACCCCATCCCCTTTTTCCCCTCCCTAACCCACTCATTCCCAAATAAACATTGAACTATTGATTATGTTCATGGGTTGTTTGTTTGTTTGTTTGTTCATTTCTTATCTCTTTGTTCCTTTCAGTTTTATATTCCGTATATGAGTGAAATCATACACTTCTTTGTTTGTTCCATCTGACCTATTTCACTAAGTATGATGATCTTCAGGTTCATTCATTTGGTTGCAAATGACACTATTTCATCTTTTCTTATAGCTGAGTAATATTCCATTGTGTATATATACCACAGCTTTTTATCCAGTCATCTGTCGCAGGGCACTTTGTTTGTTTCCATGTTATGTCCACTGTGAACAGTGCTGCAATGAACATTGGGGACATAAGTCTTTGTGGACAAAGGTTTTCAGGTTTTTTGGGTAGACCCCCAGGAGACGGATTGCTGGGTCAAATGGGAACTCCATTCCCAGTTTTCTGAGGAAACCCCACACTGCCTTTCACAGTGGTTTTACTAGTTTTCATTCCCAACAGCAGTGTACCGGAGTCTCTTTTTCTCCACATCCTATCCAGCACTTGTTATTTCTAGTCTTGTTGATAATAGCCATTCAAACAGGTGTGAGGTGATACCACATTTCAATTTTGATTTGAATTTCCCTGATAGCTAATGAGGTTGAGCATTTTTTCATATGTCTGCTGGCCATTTGTACTTCTCCGTGGGAGAAGTGCCTATTTAGTTCTTCTGCCCAGTTTGTAATTGCGTTATTCGTTTTTTTGTTATTAAGCCTTATTAGTTCTTTATATATTTTAGATATTAGATACTTATCTGATGCGTTGTTTGCATATATTTTCTCCCATTCAGGTGGCTTTCTCTTTGCCTTGTTGATGGTTTCTTCTCCTATGCAGAAGCTTTTTAGTTTGATAAAATCCCATTCATTTATTTTTGCTTTTACTTCCCTTGCCTTTGCGGTCAGGTTCATGAAGTCTTCCTAGAGTCCTAGGTCTATAAGTTTAGTACCAAAGTTTTCTTCTGTACAGTTTTTTGTTGCAGGTCTGATATGAAGGTCTTTAAACCATTTCGAGTTAATTTCTGTATATGGAGAGATTTCACAGCTTAAGTTCATTTTTTGCATATATTTTTCCAGTTTTACCACCACCACCTACTAAAGAGGCTGTCTTTTCGTCATTGTATGTTTTTTGCGGCTTTATTTAAAATTATATGTCCATAAATGTGTGGGTTTATTTCTGGGTTTTCAGTTCTATTCCCTTGGTCTTTATTTCTGTTCTTCTGCCAGTACCAAGCTGTTTTGAATATTGATGCTTTGGAATATCAATTGAAGTCAGGGAATGTACTGCCACCAGCCTTATTCGTTTATGTAGTATTTCTTTGGCAATTCTAGGTCATTTATGTTTCCATATAAATTCACTAATTCTTCTATCTATTTCACCAAAGTATGATTGTGGGATTTTCATGGGTATTGCATTAAATATGTAGATTGCTTTAGGAGAATGTCCATTTTAACAGTGTTAAATTTTCTATCCAAGAACAGGGGATATTTTTCTATCTCTTAAAGTCTGTTTCAATTTCTTTCAAAATTGTCTTATATTTTTATATGTATAAGTGTGACACTCTCTTCATTAATTTAAACCTCAGGTATTTCATTCATTTTGTTTTGATAGCAAAGGGAATTGATTCCCTCCTTTCTTTTTCTGTGGATTTGTTGTTTGTATATACGAATTCTGTTGATTTTTTACATTTATTTTGTATCCTGCGACTTTACTAGATTTGTTTATTGCTTCTAATAGTTTCTTGGTAGAATCTTTGGAATTTTTTATATAAGGCGTCATGTCATCGGCAAGTAGTGACAATTTGACCTCTTCTTTCCAAATTTGGATACCTTTGATTCCTTTCTCTTGCCTGATTGCTGTGGCTAGAACTTCCATTATTATATTCAATAACAGTGGTGACAGGGGTCATCCCCTGTACTGTTCCTGATTTTAAGGAATACGCTTCAGCTTTTCCCCATTGAGTATGCTGTTAGCCGAAGCCTTGTCCTATGTGGCCTTTATGATGTTGAGATGCTTTCCTTCTATACCTATTTTATTTGGTGTTTTGATCATAAATGGATGCTGTGTCTTGTTGAAAGCTTTTTCTGCATTAATGGTAAATGGTCATACGTCCTTTATCTTTGATTTTGTTTATTTGGTGTATCACATAGTTTGATTTTCGTATGTTGAACCATCCTTGTGCTCCTGGGATGAATACCACTTCCTCTTGGTGTATGAACTTTTCGACGCATTGCTACATTCTGTTTGCTATCATTTTGTTTAGAATTTGTGCATCTTTTTCATCAGAGATACTGGCCTATAGTTCTCTTTCTTTTCATTGTCTTTGCCAGGCTTTGGTATTAGAGGAATGTTGGCCTCATAGAACGAGTTAGGAAGTAGTGCTTCTTCCTCAAATTTTTGGAGGAGTCTGAGGACGATAGGTGTTTATTATTCTTTGAATACTTGGTAAAACTCACTGGTGAAACGATTTGCTCCATGGCTTTTGCCTTTAGGGAGATTATGGATAGTCATTTTAATCTCTTCACTATGAATTGGTCTATTTAGATTATGGAGATCTTGTTGGTTCAATCTATGTAAGCTATAAGGTTCTAGAAACTTGTCCATTTCTTCTAGGTTGTTAAATTCAGTGGCATAAAGTTCTTCATAAGATTTTCTTATAATCCTATGTATTTCTGTGATATCCGTGGTAATTTCTCCCCTTTCTTTTCTAATTTGGGATATATGTGTCCTTTCCTTTCATCCTTTGATTAGTCTCGCCAAGGTTTTGTCAATTTTGTTGACTTTCTCAAAGAACCAGCTCTTTGTAATATTAATTTTTTCTATAGTTCTCGGGTTCTCTAATTGGTATAGCTCTCCTTTAATTTTTATTATTTCCTTTCTTCTGTTGACTTTGGGATTTGAGTGCTCTTCTATTTCTAGTTCTTTAAGATGGTATGTTAAGTTTTTTCCTTGTGATTTTTCTTGTTTCTTAAGACAGGCATGTATTGATATAAATTTCCCTCTTATCACTGCTTTCGCTGTGTCCCAATAATTCTGGTATGTTGTATTTTCATTGTCAGTAATTTGTAATATATTTTTTAATCTCATCATTTATTGTTCATTTCTCCAGTCCTTTTTAAATGAGCTGTTCTTAATCTCCATGTACATGTGTTTTTTTCTGCATTCCTTTTACAGTTGATCTCCAATTTCAAAGCATGGTGGTCTGAGGATGCACATGGTATAATTTCAATCATCTTGAATTTGCTGAGGCTACTTTTGTGTCCCAGCATGTGGGATATCTAAGAGAATATTCCATGTGCACTAGAAAAGAAGGAATAGTCTCCTTTTGCTGGATGAAGTGTCCTACCAATATCAATTATGGCCAATTACTGTAATGTGTCATTCAGTGCTGATGTTTCCTTATTTATTTTCTGTTTGATTGATCTGTCCATGGCTGTTAGTGCAGTCTTTATGTCTCCAACAATGATTGTATATTCATCAGTTTCTCCTTTCAAATCTGTTAGCAGTTTCTTTGTCTATTTTAGTGCATCCTGGTTACGAGCATATATATTAATTAGTCTCAAGTATTATTGTTGCTGTATTGTACCTTTTATCATTATGTAATGTCGGTCCTTGTCTTTTACTACCGCTTTTAACCTGATGTTTATTTCATTAGGTATAAGTATAGCAACTCCTGCTTTTCTCTGGTCACCATTTGGTTGAAGTATTGTTTCTCATCCTTTCACTGTGAGTCTGTGTTTGTCCTAATGGCTGAGGTGGGTTTCTTGGAGACAGCACATAGATAGATTCTGTTTTTTAATACAGTCTGCCACTGTGTGTCTTTTCATTGGTGAGTTCGGTCCGTTAACATTTAGAGTGATGATTGATATACGAGGATTTCCTGTGACCATTACTTATTTCTTTGTTTGATTTGTTTTATTTTTGTTTCTTTCCTGTTGCCCCAACTGTGTTCCATTTTTCCTGATGTATTGTTTCAGGTCGAAGAGACTCTTTCAGTATTTCTTGGAGTGCTGACCTTGTCCTGGCAAATTCTCTCAGCTTCTCTGTGTCTGAGAAGTTCTATATTCCACCTTCATATCTGAAAAATATTTTGCTGGATAAATTATTCTTGGCTATAAGTTACTCTCTTTTCAGTTTTTGTATATTGGATTCCACCCTCTTCTGGCTTGCTGCATTTCTGCTGAGAAACAGGATACCATCCTGATGGGTTTTCCTCTAAAAGTTAGAGTTCTTTTTTCCCTTGCTGCCTTGAGAATTATCTCTTTCTCTTTAGTTTTTGATATCTTTAGTACCATGTGTCTTGGAGAAGATCGGTCATGGTCCAGGTTTCCAGGGGACTTGTTTTCTTTTTCTACTTGTGGTTCCATGTCTTTCCATAAGTTTGGAAAGTTCTCATCTAGTATTTGTTTGAGTGTGCTCTCTGTAGAATGCTCTACCCATTCTTCGATTTCTATTATATTGATGTTGTTTTGACTCATGGAGTCAGATAGTTCTTGCAGAATTTTTTCAATCTTTTTGCTTCTATATTCCTTTCCTTCCTCTTTCTTAGGTGTTTCCATGTTCTGATTTTCAATATCAATAATTATTTCCTCCATGAGGTTGGCCCTGTTTCCTATGGCAATATTCAGTTTCTCACTTCTTTTATTGTCCTATTTATCTCTCACATTTCTATCTCAATCTTCCTTAGGGTTTGAATTTCTTTGTTAAATTGTTCCTTTTGTTCATGGAGTTTTGATTTATGTCTTTCATCTCCTTATTTATGTTGTTTAAATCAGTCATGGTGCTCTGCCAGTATGTTTCCATTTCTCTCAGAGCCTTTAGAATGGCTACTTGAAGTTCTCTGTCACTTATGACAGAAACTTCTAGATCTAAGAGGCTGTCTTGATAAATATCCTGATCTTTTTGAGGAGTTTTAGTTTTCAGGAATTCATCATGTATTCTCGGTTGTTCCTCATTGACAAGAGTGCGTTATGTTCAGTGGTAGTGCACGAAAGCCCAGATTGGTACTTTTGTGGGGTCGGTGTAGGGCAGAGACAAGGTGGCACTGCGGGGGGCAAGTTGGAAGAGTGAGGGGTTGTCTAGTTCTTATTTCTGGTCTCCTTCTACATTTGGAGTCAGTGTTCATCTGTCATGGTCCCTTCACTTCCTGCATTTTGTTGGTTGTGGAGGCTGTAGGAAAGGTAAGATGCCAAGAAAAGGCACACTGGAACAACTCCTCCTTCTGCCCTCTGCTGGGGAAGCTGGGTGATGCAGGCCGAGGCTGCTCCTGCTGGCTGGGGTGAATGGTATAAGAACCGTCTCTCTTTCCAGGCCTGCTCTAGCGACCAAGTGTTGGGGCAGAGCCTGTGGACTGAAACTAATTTTTGGAGCCAGGGGCATGCTAGCAGGCATGCACACAAGACCGACGATGTTGTTTTGACCCCGCGGTAGAAAGGCAGCCAGTTTGTGTCTGCAGCTGGCGGTATGGCAACTGCAGCCCCATACAGGAGATGCAGGAGCAGCGCCAGCAGCAGGTTAACCTTCACAGCGGGCAGGAAAGGAAGTCGCAGCCTAGTGTAGGGGTCGTGCGGTGTCCGCTTGTCAGCCGGGTAGCCCCCATAGTGGGCTGCAAACAGGAATTACAGGCTGCGACCAGGAACCCCATGCCTGCGCAGGAACCGTGCGTACCTGCGTTGTGTTTCCCAAGAGAGCCTAGTGCCACAATGTCATCTCTGCAGTTCAGAGTCCTTCCTCTGCCCTGCTAACACTCAAAATTACAGAGGCTGGCTCCCAAGCTCTGTCCCCAACTCGCCGCTCCAAATTCCAGCTCTCGAGCCCAGCTCCCCAATGACTTCCACTGTTCTGCCACTTTGCTAGGGCTTTTCCTCTTGTCACCTCTTGTCCTCTCCCACTCCCATGCACTGCACTGCTCCTGGATGGTCAACACGATCGGATCCTGTTACAATCTGTATTTGATCCCTCCCCTCTCTCCGACTCACCCCTTCTCTCTAACCTTTAGGTGTTTACTTGCAATACATGGATTTCTTATCTGCTCTTTTTGTCACTCAGAGTCCTCTTTCTTGGGTCCTGGGGGCCTTTCAATTGTGTTTTCTGGGAGAGACTTTAGGGACCTCCTATCCAGTCACCATCTTGCCCTCCAAACTCCAAGCATTGAAGAGAATTTTATGATCATCAACAAAAATAAAAGGTTATATTTAATTTGTGGAACCAGAAACCGTTAGTCATGTAATGTCTTCTCTTCTGGTTATTGGATGCCCCTGACT
>PVJL010019286.1:0-14167 GCA_004026885.1 Lyroderma lyra | reverse complement strand
GGCCATATATGAGAGACCCTCGGCTAACATCATACTGAATGGGGAAAAGCTGAAACCTATTCCCCTAAAATCAGGAACAAGACAGTGATGCCCCCTGTCACCACTGTTATTTAATATAGTACTGGAAGTTCTAGCCACAGCAATCAGGCAAGAGAAAGGAATCAAAGGTATCCAAATTGGGAAAGAAGAGGTCAAATTGCCTCCTCATTTTTTTTGAAATGCTCAAGGACAGCAATCAGTCAGTCAAAGTTTAGCTAATTGCCTTGGGCTCTATTGAATTTTCCTCTGCAGGCTTTTTGATTCTAGTACAGACTCGGTTCAACAACCTTCTGATATACTACCTTAGGTCTCAACTTTCAGGGCATTACACACATTTCCCTAAGGTGTTTCAAACAAGCTTCTGCTTTGATAAGGCTTTTCCTGAGAAGACAGAGAATACCTAAATATCTCCTCAAGCTCTAACACCAGTTTGAGCCCTAAACACAACTCCCACTCACTCAAATCTCCAAGCATTTATCAAAGTTAGTCCTCTGCATCTGGCCTCCACTTTGGCTCTCATACTGGTCCTCAAAACTCAATCATGTACAATTACTGCACATCTATTTGTACCCAAAGGCTTAAACAGACAATTTGTTTTAGTAGTCCACATGGAGCTTTATTGGGAACTCCTAAGACAATTTAAGAACAGTTTAGTAATGCCTACAATTAGAAAGAGCAAAAGACAACAGTTTAAAAAAATGGTCTTAGTCCCAGTTTGGCCACTAACTCACTTTGTGGTGAGGGCAGTTAAACAAACTTTTTGGACTTATGAACATCTACACTGTGGAAAATACTTGCTCTTACTACCTTAGCTGTTATACAATCTAATTTTTAAAGAGATTTTTTAAAACTTAGAAAAATAATTACTCCTCCATTCTTTGAACTCATTGAACATGTGCTCTATGCTAAGCATTATGCTAGGCATTGAATTTTCAGTTAGTAAAAAAATCAGATTCAAAATCATTATAATTATGGTATTATGAAAGAAAAGTATTAGGTGTAAGGAAAGCAAAAATAAAAGACTTAAATTACTATGAGGGCTTAAGGAAGATTTCCCTGAAGAATCAACACCTAAACAGAGCTATTGAAACTGAGTAGGAATTAATTAGACAAAGAAGTATAGTGTAAAGTTGTACTCAAAGGAGCAAAAGCCATAAAGTACATTCAAATACAAAGTGAAATCCGGATATATTTAACTTTTCATAAACAAGTAATGTGTAACATTTCACATCATTTTCCATTTGTTAGTTCTACTCGTATAGATTCATCTACACGGTGTCCCCAGTGTAGGTTTAGAGCACAGTTTTTAGTTAATTTGTTATGACACAAATTCTGATTTGTTGTGATGAATTTAACTGATTCAATGGTGTACCACTTTTTGGTTACCCGGTATAGTTTGGATTATTTTTAATCAACCAGGTTTTTTTAAGAAAACAATGAGACCCTAGCTCTCACTATATTATATTATATTTCTGTACCAATGCTTACATAACAAGAAAGAAATAACAGGACATAAAATAATTCAGAATAATGTGTCTTTTAGGACATATTATTAGGTGTTACAAGTTAAAATTTTTTTATAGTATCCTAGAATATGTTCTACTTAAGCATATGTAAAAAACTTTAAATCTATTATAACTTTAAAAAAATGTGTGCTTTGAGTTAATTACCACACACCAACATCTGGAAAACTTCTTTTATATTGACAAAATGAATCACATTCAAATAACATGAAGGAACAGGGTTAGGGAGAAAGGAGAGTGACATAAATACATAGTGATAGAAAAAGAACTGACTGTGGGTAGTGAACTCACAATGCAAAATGTACATGATGTACTGTAGAATTGTACACCTGGAGACTATGTAATATTTTAATTATTAATGTCACCCAAATAAAATTAACAATGGAATATATTTCAAATATATTATTAATGCACACCACAGGCTTTATTTTTTCATAGGAAATTGAGATACAGGATCATTAATCTAAAGATTTTTACCTTGCCCCAGAAACATGTATTTAAATATCATTTTTTATGAACACTTATTACTACATTTTTGAATTTTGAACTCATTAAAATAACTCAACCTGCAAATTCTCTTCAGCTAGATCCATATTTAAAGCATTATGCATTATTTTTCCCATTCAGATGGCTGCCTCTTTGCCTTGTTGATGGTTTCTTTTGCTGTTTGATATAGTCCCATTCATTTATTTTTGCTTTTACTTCCCTTGCCTTTGAGGTCAGGTTCATGAAGACTTCCTTGAGTCCTAGGTCTATAAGATTAGTACCAATGTCTTCTTCTATACATTTTATTGTTACTAGTCTTATATGAAGGTCTTTAATCCATTTTGAGTTAATTTTCGTATATGGAGAGAGTACACAGCTCAGGTTCATTCTTTTGCATATGTTTTTCCAGTTTTCACAGCACCACCTACTAAAGAGGCTGTCTTTACCCCATTGTATGTTTTTTGCTCCTTTATCAAAAATTATTTGTCCATAAATTTGTGGGTTTATTTCTGGATTTTCAGTTCTATTCCATTGGTCTCTATTTCTGTTCTTCTGCCAGTACCAAGCTGTTTTGACTATTGATGCTTTGTAGTATAAATAGAAGTCAGGAAGTGTAATGCTACCAGCCTTATTTTTTTTATGTAGTATTGCTTTGGCAATTCGAGGTCTTTTATGGTTCCATATACATCTAATAATTCTTTTATCTATTTCACAAAAGTATGATTGGGGGATTTTGATGGGTATTGCATTAAATCTGTAGATTGCTTTGGGCAGAATGGCCATTTTAACAATGTTAACTCTTCCTATCCATGAACAGCAGATATTTTTCCACCTCTTAAAGTCTGTTCCAATTTTTTTTCAAAAGTCTTATACTTTTCTGTGTATAAGTCTGTCACATTCTTTGTTAAGTTAATTTTCATGTATTTCATTCTTTTCGTTGTGATAGCAAAAGGAATTGACTCCCTTATTTCTTTTTCTGAGGATTTATTGTTTGTATAAAGAAATGCTGAAGAAACAAATAACCCATGGACACAATCAACAGTTTAATGTTTATTTTGGGACAAGTGGACTAGGGAGGGGATAAAGGAGAGGGGGTGGGAGAGGAGGGGGGAAGCTAAATATAAGGTGATGAAAAGACAATTCAAATTAGGTGGTGAACTTGTTATACATCAAGTTGACAATGCACTGTAGAATTGAATGCCTGAAACCTGTGTAGTCCTTGCTAACAGATGTCACCCCAATAAGTCTAACAACAAAAATGAATTAAAAAAATAAAATAAATTAAAATAAAGGAATGCTGTTGATTTTTGTACATTGATTTTGTATCCTGCAACTTTACTATACTCGTTAATTTTTTCTAATAGTTTTGTGGTGGAAAATATTTGCAAATAATGCATCAGATAAGGGTCTAATATCTAAAATATATAAAGAACTAATAAGACTTAACAACAAAAAAAACAAACAACCCAATTGAAAAGTGCGCAGAAGAACTAAAGAGACACTTCTCCTACGGAGAAATACAAATGGCCAGCAGACATGTGAGAAAATGCCCATCCTCATTAGTTATCAGGGAAATGCTAATCAAAACCACAATGAGATATCACTTCACAGATGTTAGAATGGCTATTATCAACAAGGCAAAGAATAACAAGTGCTGGAGAAAATGGGGGGAATAAGGAACTCTGGTACACTGCTGGTGGGAGTCCAAACTGGTACAACCACTGTGGAAGGCAGTGTGGAGCTTCCTCAGAAAATTGGGAATGGAGCTACCATTTGACCCAGCAATCACCATTCTGGGGATCTACCCAAAAGACTTGAAAAACGTTGTCCACAAAGACTTATGTACCCCAATGTTCATTGCAGCACTGTTCACAGTGGCTGGATAAAGAAGCTGTGGTACATATACACAATGGAATATTATTCAGCTACAAGAAAAGATGAAATATTGTCATTTGCTCAAAATGGATGGACCTGGAGATCATCATGCTTAGTCAAATAAGCCAGACAGAAAAAACAAAGAACTGTATGAATTCATTCATATGCGGAATATAAAACTGAAAGCAAAGAAAAAAGAAATGAAGAAACAAACAACCCATGGACACAATCAATAGTTTAATGTTTACTTGGGGACGAGTGGTTCAGGGAGGGGATAAAGGAGAGGGGGTGGGAGAGGACGGTGGAAGCTTAATATAAGTTGATGGAAAGAGAAGTCACATTAGGTGGTGAACTTATTATACATCAAGTTGACAATGAACTGTAGAATTGTATGTCTGAAACCTATGTAATCCTTGCTAACAGATGTCACCCTAATAAGTCTAACAATAACAATGAATATCAAAAGAATTAAAAAAGAAAAATAAAACATTATACAAACTTTCCTCTCTCTAATCCTCCTGAAAATATGCATATGTACTGTACAGTTTGCCATGTTTGCTGTTTTAATGCAGTTAACATGTAATATATAACAAAGTATTATTTTAAATTTTATGTTTTTCCTGATATAAATAGCTGCTTCATAAGTAGTTTATTTTATTTAATTAAGCAGTTCAAACATAATTTTCTTCAAGCTTTTATTAGCTTATTTCAAAAGACCTCCTAAACAACTTAAGAGTGACCTAGTATTCTAATAGGCCATAGAAGATGTTTCTTATACTTTAACATTAATCAAATATTATTAATACCTCAAATTCTATAATGCGTGGTAAAAGTGTACTATTGCTACTATTACACTAATGTGTTACTAACTATTCAAACAGGGAAAGTATTAAAATTCACTTATATATGTACATATTTTAAAAACTCAAGTAACACTACAAAGTTTCTAATGAAAGACAACAATTCTTTGTATACCACTTCTTACATTCTGTTCCCCAAAGAATATCATTTTTAACTTTTAGTTGGTCCCTATACTTATTTTATTATTGCCAATATGATACTTGTGATATCATCTTTTTTTGTTGTTAAAATGTCTTAGTAATTATCTATTGATTTCCTGTTATGGGGAAGATGATTTAACTGTCTTATGAGTCACACTCCCAGCACATTACTTTGACCACAATAAAAAATTAAATTAAAAAATTATTCAGAACATGGTAAAAATATATTTTTGAGTCTTTATAAGACAAACGTACAGAATGTAAGTGTGAATAAAGATACTTTACAACTAAAGTTAAACTTTTTAATGTTTTCATGAATGCTCTTTTATATTGGCTTATTTTTACAAGATTATTAACTTTGGCACTTTTGCTTATGAAAAATAAAATCTCAGTGAGAATAAAATAATGCTAGGTTATAGAAACATTGTTCACAGTGCTTTCTAGTAAAAACTTTGATTAGAAATTTAATTTATTTTTGTCCAAATACTCTGAAGAAGTTATTTTGCAAAACTTTGCATTAGTAATTACTTTGAACATATTAAATAAAGCAAATGCTCTAGCCCATCAAACTACAGTGCAAAAGAGCATAAATTTGAAAAGAAATAAAATTCACTTGATCCTTTTCTTCTTTAGAATTTTTTTCACAGAGAATGAATTCAAAAATATTTAATAAGTGCACTAGTGATTTATACGATCCTATATGACAATGCTTTTCACATTGCCTTACATATATGATGTATATTAATTTAAATAGTTTATTGGGAAACAAAAGTGAGAAAACAAGACAAATCAAACTTTTCTAGGTATGCAAAGATTATGTCTAAGTCAAGAATAAAATACATTGGTGTCTGATGATACCAAAAGCAACTTACTTGCTTTAAAAATAAAAGCTTGATTCGAAATATCAGTGATGCACACACATGGTAGCTCATTCAAAATCATTTTAACATTAATGGTGATGTTTTTAGATAAGAAAAAGCCATTTTAATGGTTAATTTGCTAGTAAGATAAGTTTTTATAACAAAGTTTACAGGTGATTATTTAATTAAAATTATAAATACATTGGAATATTGATTGTATATATTTATTTAACTAATAAAGTTATTTTTAATTCATTTTTATTGTTAGACTTATTGGGGTGACATCTGTTAGCAAGGATTACATAGGTTTCACAATTCTACAGTGCATTGTCAACTTGATGTATAATAAGTTCACTGATTCTAGGTAACATGAAGTATGTCCATTCCTAAATATGATTGAGTAGGAGTGAAAGAATAAAAAAATCTGAAAACTAAGAGTACTTTAGAACTAAAATATACTTTAATGAACTTTAATTAATTAGTATATATGAAATACGGTGTGCCTGGAACTGTTCTGGGTTCTCGTAAAACTATGCACACAAGCGTACAAGCAGATACACACATGCAGAAGAAAGAAAGTTATCCACATGAAACAAATAAATAAACTCAATGAATTGGACTGGGAAAAATATTACATAATGAATAATGATCAACATTTAAAAAACAGAATGTTTGAGATGACAAATTCATGGTTACCCTGGGATAGGGACTAGAGAAATTTCGGTATGGCTATAAAACAATATGGTATCTCTGTAGTGATAAAGTGTCCTGTATCTTGATTATGGTGATGCATGTCCACAGAGTAAAACTATAGCACACACATGAGTGCACATGTGCATGCATCCACACACAGAAGTATAAGTAAAACTGAAGAAACATGGATTAAGTCAATAAATGTTTTCAATGCCAAGATCAGAGTTATGATATCATACTAAAGTTTTGAGGTACAGGGGATCTTGTGTTATTTCTTACAACTCATAAATGTACAACTATTTCAAAATAAAAAGGTTTTAAAATCATTATAAAATACATATTCTCCATTCTAAATACATATTTTGACCCTGAATAAAAACATACAAGAAATTAACAACAAAATTACTCCCAGGGAGAAAAATAAATACCTTGTCAGTGCAGGAGTAATTTCCCAAAAAGACTCAGACAAAACACAAATCAACAGTGTAACCATTATGTCTAAACATTCTTGTACTATTGATTTGTTTTTATTTTTTTTAATTTTATGTAAATTTAAAGGAGTTGTAATAACAATATTTTATAAACTGATGGTTCTTCATGATACAGTAATGATAAAATGCTATATTTAAGTTCAGATGATGATGGAATCAAAAATGGTTGGGGAATGAAAGAAAATCACTATTATATTCTCACTTTATGTCAAAAGATATGAAGAAAATCACTTGTATATGCAATTTGCTTTTTCTTTCTATAGAGTCTGCTTTAGTTAGAAATGAGGAGTAAAATGAGAACACCATAAAAAATCTCTCAGAATCAGACCTTTACCTACGTAGAATCTTTTTTTTTTTTAATTCATTTTTATTGTTAGACTTATTGGGGTGACATCTGTTAGCAAGGATTACATAGGTTTCAGGCATACAATTCCACGCATTGTCAACTTGATGCATAATAAGTTCACCACCTAATGTGACCCCTCTTTCCATCCCCTTATATTTAGCTTCCCCCCCTCCTCTCCCACCCCCTCCCCTTTCTCCCCTCCCTAACCCACTCGTAGAATCTTTTGAAAAATATTCAATCAAGTCATTGCTGTTTTACTAATGCACAATGAGAAATAATGTGCCAATAACTGCTCACAATTTCTTCAGTGTGAAGAAGTCAAAGGTGGTAAAAGCAGGGTGATATGCAAGTACACCCAGACATAATGAGTACGATCAGGGTAGATTCCTATTCACATAAAATAACTTCCAGGCAACTCGTGTAGCTTTGCCTTTAAACTGACACTTGTCTAGTTGTGATAAAGATTGAAATAAAGACTTCAGAACCTCCCTCACACCAATCTGGAGGCTTCCCCTATTGGCCTCATCTCTAAAGACCCTCTAAAGAGACTGAATGCTTCTAATGCTCTCAGAGTGAATTGCAGGAATTTAGAGACTGCTTTCTCCAGTTCCCGCCCTTCACCTCTACCAGAAGCTCACTCATAGAGGAGCAGAAATTTTGCAGGTAGCTGGGATAAAAAAAGTTGTGAGGTGGGGGACGACTGAGGACTCAGGGCTTTTGAGAGTTCAGAAGACAAAGAATGATGTGTGTCTGGGATAAAAGTGAGGGATGAGGGAGGGCTGAAGACCTAGGGCAAGCAGAAATTTGAGGCAAAGGGCAAGGCCAGAGCACCTGGTGCCTATGTGAGGTAAGAATTGAGGCTCACCTACATTATTTAGGGTCTCTATGAATTGGGGTCTCATCACCACCTCTGCCACTATCTGAATGAATTAGGTAAGGGCTTTCTGATACTTCTCACACACTGCATAAAGAGATACTTTGGACAGGCTGCTCCATTGAATCTGCCTCTGCCACCACAGTCAGGACAAGATACTAGCTACTGATGGAAAACAAATGGCTTTTTGGCTAAGTTCAGGAGTATTTTTTTGCATTGGAAAGAGTAATCATTCCAGGATTATTCTTCAAGAGTCACCAAACTGAAACACAAAATCTAGTTATGGGGGTGCTTGCATCAAGCACACTTCTCAGCCACAAAATTCTTGTAGTAATCCACACAGTAATATTGGTTTTCCACAGTGGTGAAAGGCTTCCCAGCATGCTTCTCAGAGCAGACAATGCACACAATGCATTCTGCATGCCAGGTTTGATGCTGGTACGTGATTCCGCCAGATGTAAAGGTCTTGTTGCACTTCACGAAATGCTTGGCAAACATGGCCTTGTTACAAGTCATGCAGTAGAACTTCTCCACTTTATAAATCAAGATTCTACTTTTGATGAGTTGTTTACACTTGCTGCATTTGAAACAGTCTTTGTGCCAGAGGGTTCTCTTGTACTCCACATTCCAATGTACTGCAACTAACAACTTGTAGCGGCCCATCATGGTGCACTTCTTCCACAGAATCTTGCTGATTTTGTCCACAAACACCTTGTTGGCTGAGGGGTGAAGGCACTTGGTACAACAAAAGCAGGTGTCGTGCCAGCAGCTGTTCTTATAGTGCAACCCTTTGGAGTCTGCACTGATGGGCTTGCTGCAATTCATACAAGGGTTGTCACAGAATTGTCAAAGAAATTCAGGTAACAGTGATGGCCATCCTTCTTTAGGTATGTCTTCCCCTGCAGGGGATATCTGCAGTAGTGGCAGTCAAACTTCTCATTCATGGTAATCATCATTTACCTAAAGTGATACCACACTGACTGTGTGGAAAATGGATGTATTCATCAAGGGCTAAAATACAGTTCTCAACAATTTTCAATGTGCTGCCTGATGGTGCTCAGCAGTGTAGCTGCTCATGTGGTGTCACTCCATGGACTCAGGCCCACGGTGGTGGCTGCAGCAACTGTGGCAATGACACTGAGGACATTTTTGAAACTGGGAGTCCACCCACTAGGATCTGGGCTACAACAGAAGAGTGCCAGGCCTGCACATGACCAGGGCTTCCCACTTATAAGTAGGAAGGTCCTCAGCTGACCCCACAAAGCTTAACAGGGAGGGCCAGCTTGCAGTGGTGTTCGGGTTCACTGGTGCTTGCCATGACAAACAACTCTGTTTAGTGTTCATGAGGTTGCTGGGGCTCTATAGGAAGGTAAGGATATTGTCCTCCCAGATGTCCATGCATTTTATTTTAGACAAAAGTTTCTAGAACACCAAAGGGCACCTCTGAGCTCCCCATGCACTTTCTAACAAGAGAGGGGCTCTGGGAATCTGTTGTGGATGAGGCCAGTCTGTTTTTAAGTTAGAATCCCATGAGTACCCCACCCTAACTGGCTGCAGCAGGCCTAAAAGGTGGCGTGGGGGAGACTGAGGAATCTTAACTAAAGGCCACTAGTGTAGCTGCATACCACAAGCAATGACTCTGGAAAAAGCTGGGGGTTCGATCAGTGGTTCATTAAGTAAGGAAACCCCTTCCTCTCTAGCTACCTTATTGTCAGCCCTGCCATTGATCTGGGGACCTGATGAAAATTGGCCACCGGGCTGCCGCACCAAAGTTGGCCTGAGTGGGGATAGGTGGGCAAGATAAAAAAGACTTCTGGCCTTTAGCTTTGCTTTTTCAGGAAGTTCTCAGGAAAAACCACACTCTGCAAGTGCTCTAACAGAGAGTTCCCGGCAGGGCCTGTTTGAGGTGCTGCTGTCCCATTAGCCCAAAAATGGTGCCACCAACGTGCAAGGGCAAACATGAAACATGGGCTGAGATTGACACCCAGGAGCTGAGGCTCAAAGTGCTGGTGTAGCCAGAAAATCTTGTCACTGCTGCTTTAGTCAAACCAGCTTTATAAAAATTTCTCCTCCCAGGACATAGAAAGAGCACCACTGAAGTAAAAGAGTGTGTGTGTGTGTGTGTGTGTGTGTGTGTGTGTGTGTGTGTGTGTGTTGGGTGTGACCAGAGGCTTTTGCATACAATGGCATGTGGGAAACCTGCACAACCTTACATACACAGCTGCCATGACTCAGTCAGACAGGCCAGACTTGAGAGACTGAATAAGGAACCAAGAGCTTTTTTTTTTTAAGAAAGCTGCACCTCACTTCATCTGTTCTAGTATCATTTTTGTTTGTTTGTTTTTAACCTCATGTGGTCTCATGTAGTCCTGAGCCAAAACTTCTTGCTTATTGAATACTCTGAAGAAGTATAAACTGTATGCTCAGATTCTTAGAAACTAATGCAAGAGTACAAAGAGAAGGTTATAAAAGATTCTGCATATCCTTTAGGAGATTACCAGAGTTTAAAGAGAGCTCCCTTAAGATGCAGATCAGATTGGATAATGCAGCAGCACAGCATCTCATTTTAGAAGAGAAAATCCTTGCCCTATAATTTGTAAGTCCTGTCACCTTGTTTATTATTTATTTTATATTTCAGAGGAAACATCTGACTGAATACTGCCAAAGCTGGTTTACTTTAATTCCTACTCCAGCCTTAACCCATACTTGGTTTTTATTTTTTATTTTATTTTTTGCGGTGTAGTTTCCTGGCTGGGAATCAAACCCAGGCTGCAGCTTTGAGAACCCCAAAACCTATCCACTACACCACCAGGGAACCGGTTTTTAAAGTGAAGAATAAAGTCTCTACTATGAAAAACATAAGGGAAGATCAATTTGGCTACCTGTAAAAATAAAATACTAACAACTTTCCTATTAGTAATACAAAACATGATGTATAAAAGATGCTTTTCTTCTGAGAGTGGTTTGTTCCCATGTGAAATAATACATAATTCCGTATCATTTTAATTATTACTCAAGGGCAAAGATCTTGGATGTTTACAAATACACTTGGAAGTATACAAATAATTTCACTAAGTTTATGGTCAAATATTAAAAAAACAAATTTAATAGACTTGTGTTGTATTAGAGACTTTATGAATTGTGTGTATTAAATTTCATGAAAATGCATTTTTAAGTCTATTTATTGAAATTTGCTTATATTATTCTATTGTAATTATTGTAATGAATTTCCTTAAAAGTGACCTTAATTAAACAGGAATTTGAATGGGTAGGTAACTTGAACAGAATGATCTCTTGATAAAATTGAGGAGGGTCCATTTGGTCTCATAATCTTTATCTCTTTAGAAAATGCTGAAATAGTTTGAAGAGAACCCAAGTGCAAATATTTTAAACATACTGCCATGAGGTATACTTAGAAAGAAACAGCAGGTAAACACATTTTCTCAAGTTCACTCTGACTTCCGCACACAAAAAATAAAGTAATAACTCATGTTCAATGCAAAACATTTCCCTGAGTTAATTATTGATAACATTGATTTTCTGAATCATAAACAGCTGCTCAGATCCTTACTAAACTTTACTCCATTCCCAGTACAATTTATATTTAAGTAGTTTAGAAGTGTATTTATTGAAATTAGGAATTTTGGTCAAGTTGTTATTCAGAAAGTCACATCAGTAGTCACAGACAATGGCCTTCAACTCCAGCAAAAATATCAGGCCCAGAAGGTTCATGGTGCACACAGGAGCATTGATATGGCACTTTCCACAGCATACACTGCATTGGTGTAAGAATTCATCTTTCCTTAAAATCTACAGAACTCTGCTTCTTCTCTGTGGGGTCAGAATGTTATTTTTCAATCTATTGATTCTCCAGGACTACCATCAACTTCTTGTCCATATGTCCCATCACCTCCCTCTTGTGAGGCACTATTTTCTTAAATCCATTCATTTCTTTCCCCTGAAGGTTCCTCTGGGAAAGCTCCAGGCCTCTGTTTCCCACATTCTTTTTTTTTGTTGGCTTTAATTTGCAATTTCATAGAGATAAACTCTCTTACCTTTCAAAGTAATGTCTCATTTAATGCCTTGTGATACAGCCCCACGAACTAGTAATTTTCTATTTCAAAGTGTGAGAAAGCATGCACCAAATTTGACTCACCTGGAATGCCAGAACCAGGTCTCATTGCTGCTGATAGCCTTGCTTTCTGTGGCACCATGATGCTTTAGACATTATAAAGACTTGAGCCTAACTAACAGCAGGACCAGCTCCTCTGTGGGAAATTACACAGATCACCACCATTGCAACTCCTTAAAAACATACTATTCTTTGAACACTTTGCTTCTAAACAATTACCAAACTAGCATTGCTTCGTCTGGTAAACCACCTTCTCTCCCACCATTTAAAAATGCTGTAATTTTATCCTATGTCAAGAAGGCATTTCACAGGTGTAGTTATTAATAGGATTCTCTAACTTGTAATTTTCTGCACTTGGTGATTGTTCAACTATATCAATTTCTCCCCTTCTCATTTACTTCTCCTCTCATGGTAAATACATGAAATATGAGAGCTGTATTTTCCATTTCCTGACTATTTGATGTTTTTCCTAGGGTAAAGTTCAGTCAGTGATGAATGATTGTCTGACTGACCTCATGGAAATCAAACAATTCATTCTTCAAGGACCTCATAGCATTTCTAAAGGTAATTAAAATGTTAAATTTTCCTGAATTGTTTACTGAAACAGCTATTTTTCCATAACTAAATTGGAAATAAGCATGGCCTCAGGCATCTATATACAGCAGAAAGCCGTTTGTCTATAGAACTCCTAGCCAGGGAAATTCTGGTCTTCCACATTATTAAATGTGTGCCTTGTAGTCATCAGAGACTCTGCCACAGTCACCAAAACACCTAGCTACCACTCTTTGTTTTGGCATTAATACTGACCTACAGATTGTCAGTTGTTCAGAATGCAGGACTTTAGCAGCCTCCACTAACATGTAGAGTATCAAATTGATGGAGCATTTATGGAAATTCTCAGAGGACCATCTCACATTTGATTCTTGAAGAAGGCTGAAGAGATATTGTCTACTCACTGCAGTCAGAGTCAGCAATTATTTAATCACCAATTACAAGATACTAATGGGCAAAAATGGCCTTCCACTTTACTTTTTGTCTCATGACCAGCATGCACCCTGTGTATCTGTGGAATTGAGTCATTAAGAGAAAAATGGAGGTGGTGAAGGAAAGCTGTATATTCTTTATGTTCCACTTCTGTGCTTTCAAATATTTTTTGCTTTCTTCTGTGTGAAATGTCACCTCTGTAGTCAATGCCAACTCCAACAGAACAGAGAACATGTTTCTTCATAAGACTAAGGACAGGTATGTTGCACCATGCCAAAGGCAACATGGTTCCTTCTGAGCAAAACAAATGACACTCTGACATTTATTTTGGCTCAGGGATATTTCTCATGTTAAACAATTACTCTTTACTTAGCCATTTTCATGTGAGCGATGATTCATTTCACAGCCAAATAAATATTTATTTTGAAAAATGTGAACTTAATAAAGGTTTTAAATTAAAAAAGTATAGGCAAAAAATAAAACTAAAAAGAAATTTAGAGACATTATAGAACAATGAGACAGTATGAGGAATATGGGAAAATGTTAAATAATTCATACGCTGCTTGATAACTGGTGAATAAATACATGAGGGAACATTTTGAATTTTTCAAAGCCTTCTTAATAATCCATTAAACAAATGCATGCTCAATTCTACTGTATCTGCAAGAACCTCTATAGAAACTTTTATTCTGAAAAATAGAAGTACATGTATGCTAAACTCTAGTTACACATATGAATAAAAAGTTTCCAGGGACTCTATTTGTGAATTATTTTCATCAGTGCTTTCTGACATGTCAAAATGAGATATTAAGAAAAAGATAAAGAAGCTGTGGTACATATACACAATGGAATATTACTCAGCT
>PVJL010019285.1:0-14160 GCA_004026885.1 Lyroderma lyra | reverse complement strand
CATCCATTTTGTTGCAAATGGCAATATTTCATCTTTTCTTACAGCTGAGTAATATTCCATTGTGTGTATGTACCACAGCTTCTTTATCCAGTCATCTGTCGCAGGGACCTTTGGTTGTTTCCATGTTTTGGCCACTGTGAACAGCGCTGCAATGAACATTGGGGTACATAAGTCTTTGCGGACAAAGGTTTTCAAGTTCTTTGGGTAGATCCCCAGAAGGGGGATTGCTGGGTCAAATGGTCAATCTTTACCTTAAGTGAGCCTATCTATCGTTTTGTTTTCACTAAGAAAACGCCCTTGGAATATCAGCCATCCCCTTTTCCAGACCTCCTGATGACAAAGCCCACTGCACCACAGCAAGACCACAGAACCCCTCATTGTTACCTGCTCCCCCAATAGCATCTCTATGTGTTGTAAATGTTAATTATTTACCTTATATCCAGTACCCAATGTAAAAGAAGTATTTTGTCTTTCCATTTTACTTTTTATCTAATCCCAGAGATTTCCTCGCTTTGCTTCTTCTCATTCCTTTAATCCAGTGGTCCCCAAACTTTTTGGCACCAGGGATCAGTTTCTTTGAGGATGATTTTTCCACAGACTGGGGTGGTGTGGGGGATGGTTTGGGGATGATTCAAGTGCATTATGTTTAATGTGCACTTTATTTCTATTATTATTATATATTGTAATAATGAAATAATTATAGAACTCATTATAATGCAGAATCAGTGGGAGCCCTGAGTTTGTTTTCCTGCAACTAGACAGTCCCATCTGGAAGGATGGGAGACAATGACACCTGATGTGTGTTGGTTATGTCCAGTTTACTCCATTGTCTCGTTTTGGTGAGTGTCACTGCAGAAAACCCTGCTTCACAAAGATAGAATGTTAAACATAGAAGCAGGCTTTTCAGTGCTTTTGTGGCAATCTCAGGATATTCCACCTTGACTTTAATCCAGAACATACAGAGATTTGAAGTTGTCTCAAACATACTTCTAAGGCCACCATCATTTGCGATCTCAAGCAGTTAATCCTCTTTTAGCACAGACAAAGTCAATTCACCTGGCTCTTATTCACAAACAGGTCGTGGATCCATTCCTTCTCAGTCTGGGTGTGGGCGGGGGGTGGGGGGGGTGGGGGTGTCTTTCATGGTTGGAAAGTAAAGCTCATACTCCTTTGAAAGCTGAGATAGATGATCATGTACTAGCTGGAGAACAAAGGCCCTAGCTCAGTCTCTTTCAAAATCTTTGCTGATGTTTGAAACATGTTAAAAATCCCAATGTTCACTCATCGATCTTCTAAGTCCGGTTTGGCTTTGAATGCAGCCACTTTATCTGCCGACTTGAACACAATTGTCATTCTCCCCTGAAGTGACAGATTGAGTTCATTGAGTGGGTTGAATATGGCACACAAATAAGCAAGTTTTGCAACCCATTACTGAAATATGCAGCCAGTGGTGACTGTTTTTCTAAAAGAAATCTCTGGAGTGGCTCTCATAACTCAGAAACTGGCCAGTGATCTACCTTTAGAAAGCCATCTCCCTTATGTGTATAAGAGAAGACGGGTGTGCTCTGCATCCATGTCCTCACAGAGTTGCACAAACAGACATGAGTTAAGGGCTTGTACTTTGATGTGGTTGATCATTTAAATCACACCTTGAAAGACGCTGTTAAGTTCAGATGACATTTTTTGGCTGGCCAGCATTTTTCTATGAGTGACACTGTGTAGACTCACTTTCAAAAGCGGCCTCTTTGATCTGAGTAGTGAAACCAGAAAGCCGTCCAGTCATGGCAGCCGCTCCACCCGTGAATACACTGACACAAAGTGACCGATTCAGTTTTTCTAATATGTAATCATTCAAAGACTTGAATCGTTCTGCAGCTGTGGTGTTGGTTGGCAACACAAGTGCACATAACATTTCCTCATGCACATCCTCCTGAAAAATATATCATGCAAAAACAAATATTGTTGCCTTGTTGTCAACAGTGGTAGACTCATCGACCGGGATTGTGTACCATGGTGACTCATTAATCCATTCTAACAATTGTGTCTCAATATCCTCTCCTATTTCATCAATTCAACTAGTTACGGTACTAGCCAAAAGAGGAACACATGCCATCTTTTGAACTGCAGCCTTTCCTAAAACTTCTCAATAAATATTCTTAGCAGCAGGCAGGATCAACTCGTCACCAATAGTGAAGGGCTTCTTACCTTTAGCAATGTGGTCAGACACTAAGAATGATGCTCTCAGTGCAGATACACTTGATGAGGTAGTGGCCTTAAATAATTGCTTCTGTTCTTCATGTTCACGTGTTTTTCTTGTTTTCAGTGCAGGGTGATACTCTCCATGTGGTGAAGCAGTTTTGAAGGTTTCATGGCTTCATTGGATAGCCAGTCACCGCACATTATACAAAGTTGGCTTGGAAAATGTGAAACCTTTTGCAATGAATTTGTAATTTAAGTAGGACTCTTGGTATTTTCTTTGAAATGCAGCTTTCTTTTTGTTTTCAGTCTTAGAGTCTTCTGCTGTCTCATCATTGGGTCTTTCCTCTTTTTGAAAGAAGCTTTCTAGTGACATTTGTTTTTTACTCATTTTGGCTAGGGTTAGCTTGTGACTTACTAAAACTGGGATGAGACAAGTGAGCAGTGCTGGAAACAGGCACGGATAAAAGTGGTAAATAAAATAATATGTGAGCCACACAGGCTAAAATAAGTGTCAGATTCTGATTTGAAACCTGCCACCAGATGCAGCTTTATTATCACTGTCATTCACTGACAGGGTTTTGATATGAGTCTGCAAACAATTGATTTATCATGATCTCAGTGCAGTCAAACCCCTCTGCTAATGTTAATCTGGATTTGCAGCCACTCCCCAGAGCTAGCATCACCGCCTCAGCTCCACCTCAGATCATCAGGCATTAGATTCTCATAAGGAGCAAGCAACCTAGACCCTTGCGTGCGCAGTTCACAATAGAGTTCTCGCTCCTATGAGAAACTAATCCCACTGCTGATCTCATAGGAGGTGGAGCTCAGGCAGTAATGCAAGTGATGGGGAGCAGCTGTAAATACAGATGAAGCTTCACTCACTCATCTGCCACTCACCTCCTGCTGTGCAGCCCGATTCCTAATTGGTCACGGACTGGTACTGGTCCATGGCCCGGGGATTGGGGACTCCTGCCTTAACTTATCACAGATGGATTTCTTGTAACCTGCCTTGTGTCTCCTCCTTTGTTTGTAATGTATAAATAAACTGCAAAACTGCCTTCCTTAGAGCATTTTCTTAAGCCATTCAGAGTTTGCTTCCCAGCAATTTATAAGTTTGGCTCAAATAAACTTATTCAAGTTCTCTACAGATTTAGACATTTCTTACATTGACAAAGTAAAGATATGAAGGACATTGTTGTTTTGTTGTTGTTGTTAAGGAAGAAGAAAGCAATTTTGTCTAAAATAAAATGACTGGTTGTTTCAGAATGAGAAAGAGAAAAAAATTGTAGGACGAAACTTGAATGGATACAAAAACATTGTGGAAGATTTGAGGAAAAGAAATCTTGGAAAATAAATTTTATGTGTGGTCAAGCTGGCCAAAATTGAAAGGATTTATTTATGATTTTAAACAATGAATTTTAATATCAAAATTCTACTGAAACAAAATCAGAAAAAGACAGTTTTCTTAGATTATTGGTCCACTCTTAAAAAGAAATTATAAACAAAGATTTTTTTAAATTAAAGTAAATAAATTTATTTTATAAAAATAAGTAAATTGAAATAAATAAACTCTGTACTACTCCCTATATCAGTCATTTATCTCAAAGAAATTCTCCAAGGGTGCCAATATGTGTTGAGATATGCAGTCAAATTCCTATGTGCATTTTAATATAATTCATTATTTTAGTTCATTTCTCTCTCTTTGGATGCTCCATAGCATCTGTCTTACAAGGTGATCACAGAAAATCAGCTCTCCCCAAGGAGAGACCATTTATGTACTTACTTCTCACTGTGACGCCCTTCCTTACCCCAGGGTTTATTACTTTTGTATACCCCTGGTAGTTAAGAACACAGGCCTATTGTTATGTCCAGACAGGAAGAAAGATACAGGAAACCCAGTCTCATCTTTGGCACAGAATGCTTGTTAAAACCAGTGCAGGGGTGAAATGAATCTGTCACTAAAAGCATTTTCCTTCTGGATAGCCTTCAGCAGGAGCCACTGGGCTGAGAATGCCTTTTCAGAGTTCATGATGGACGTTTACAGCTGTCACATGTAAGCAAGTCTTCAAAACCATGTCTCAAAGCCAGACTTATTTGAGGCAAGCATCTAGTGAAAAAAATTAACAAAACCTTCTGTACTCTGAGTTCTTTTACCTTCATATTTATTAATGTCAGTTCTTCCTCCCTACCAAACCCTCAATCTCAAAATCATACCATGGGTTCTACTAATGTACACTGCTGGAGACGAGTGAAATAGAAAAGATTTCTGTGCTTCTCTGCCTGACAAAAATCAACACGTTAAAAAAGTTAACATCAGTTGACAAAAATATGCAGAGAATGTATTTACTCAACCCTTGGTTGGCCAGAGGGTACTTTTTAATTGAACCAAGACTCCAGCACTGTTTATTAAATTTCCTTTTGGATGAATTCTTTGTCAGACAAGTAAATTATTTTTAAAAATTTAAAAGAGTACTGAACTTCTTTCACAATAAAAGTTACTTTTTAAATCCCAATTTGCTCTCCAGAGCTGCCTAGAGAGAAAGCCAAATGGTCCCCAGAGTGTGTGAAACTCTTTTTGTGGCCTGGAAAGAACTGGCCCATCCATAATTCTATATCATTTTTTATTGTTTTGTTTGTTTATTTCAGTTACAGTCGAAATGCATCATTATTTTATATTAGTTTCAGGTGAACAGCATAGTGATTAGACACTGATATAATTTATGTGCTGATCCCCACCCAATTACTCTAGTATCCACCTGGCACTATACATTGTTGTTGCAACATTATTGACTATATTCTTTATACTGTCCTTTACATCCCCATGACTATTTTGTAACTCCCAATTTGTACTTCTTATTTCCTTCACCTTCTTTACCCAGCTCCCCAACACCCCTCCCCTCTGGCCACTATCAGTTTCTTCTCTGTATCTATGAGTTTGGTTCTGTTTTGTTTTATTCTTTAGATGCCACATGTAAGTGAGATCATATGGTAATTGTCTTTCACAATCTTACTTATTTCACTTAGCATAATACTCTCTAGGTCCATCCATGATGTCATACATTTTATTTTATTCTTTTTATTGTGGCCAAGTAATATTCTCTTATATGCGAGGGCTGTCCAGAAAAAATCCAGCCATAAATGCCTCTATATTTTATATTACATGGCTACATACTTTCTGACAACCCTCATATATGAATCAAATTTTCTTTATCCAATCCTCATTGACAGACATTGGGTTGTTTCCACTTCTTGGCTACTGTAAACAGTGCTGCAAAGAACAGGGGTGTATATATTTTTTCAAATTAGTATTCTCAATTCCATCAGATAAACACCCAGAATTGGAATTGCTAGATCATATGGTAGTTCTCCTTTTAATTATTGTTTTTATTGTTAAATTCATTGGGGTGACATTGGTTAGCAAAAATTACATAGGTTTCAGGTGCATTGTGTATGTGTTGCATTGTGTTCACCACCCAGAGTCAGTTCTCTTTCCATCACCATATATTTGACTCCCCCTCCCTCATCTCGCACCTCCATTTCCCTTTGCCCTTAGGTAACCACTAAACCATTGACTGTGTCCATGAGTTCTTGATTCTTTGTTGCTTTCAGTTTTATATTCCACATCTGAGTGAAGTCATATGGTTCTTGGTTTTTTTCTGTCTGACTTATGTCACTTAGCACGATGATCTCAAGTTCCATCCATTTTGTCACAAATGGCAATATTTCATCTTTTCTTACAGCTGAGTAATATTCCATTGTGTATATGTACCACAGCTTCTTTATCCAGTCATCTGTCACAGGGCACTTTGGTTGTTTCCACGATTTGGCCACTGTGAACAACGCTGCAATGAACATTGGGGTACATAAGTCTTTGCGGACAAAGGTTTTCAAGTTCTTTGGGTAGATCCCCAGAAGGGGGATTGCTGGGTCATATAGTAGCTCCATTCCCAATTTTCTGAGGACCCTCCACACTGCCTTCCACAGTGGTTGTACCAGTTTGCACTCCCACCAGCAGTGTACCAGAGTTCCTTTTTCTCCATATCCTCTCCAGCACTTGTTATTCCTTGTCTTGTTGATAACAGCCATTCTCACAGGTGTGAGGTGGTATCTCATTGTGGTTTTGGTTTGCATTTCCCTGATAGCTAATGAGGATGAGCATTTTTTCATATGTCTGCTGGCCATTTGCGTGCCTTCCTGGGTGAGTGTCTGTTCAGGTCTTCTGTTCACTTTTTAGTTGGGTTGTTTGTTTGTTTGTCATTGAGTCATGTGAGTTGTTTATATATTTTAGATATTAGTCCCTTATCAGATGGATTGTTTGCAAATATTTTCTCCCATTCTGTTGGTTGTCTCTTTGCTTTGTTGATGTTTTTTGTTGTAGTTGTTTTTTCTTTCTTTCTTTCTTTCTTTCTTTTTCTGTGTAGAAGTTTTTTAGTGAGGCATCTTTGTATTGTTTTTCATACTAAAATAGCTGCACCAATTTGCAACACTTGTTTGTTGATTTATTGATGCTAGTCATCTGGACAGGTGTGAGGTAATATCTCATTCTAGTTTTACTTTGCATTTCTCTGATGGTTAGTTATGAGCATTTATATATATATATTAGCCATGTGCATGTCTTCTTTGAAGAAATGTCTGTTGAGGTCCTCTGCCCATTTTTTAATTGTTTATTTTTTATTGTTTTATTTATTTTAATTGTTTAATTGTTTATTTTTCAGTATTGCAGTGTATGATTCTTTAGAAATTTTGGATTTAAGTCCTTATCAGATATATCAGTGGTCCCCAAGTTTTTGGTACCAGGGACCAGTTTCATGGAAGACTATTTTTTCATGAACTGGAGTGGGGCGGGGGATAGTTTCAGGATAATTCAAGTGCATTATATTTATTGTGCACTTGATTTCTATTATTATTAATGTAATAATTATACAACTAATCTGATGCTGCCAATGATCTGACAGGAGGCAGAGCTCAGACAGGAATGTGAGCAATGGGGAGCAACTGTTAATACAGATGAAGCTTCACTCACTCGCCCACCATTCACCTCCTGCAGTATGGTTTGGTACCTAAGAGGCCACAGGCTGGTACCATCCTGTGGCCTGGGGACTGGGGATCTCTGAGATATATCACTGGCAAATATCTTCTCTCATTTAATAGGTTATCTTTTCATTTTGTTGATTTTTTTGTTGTTGTGCAAAAATTTTTAGTTTGATATGGCTTGATTTGCTAATTTTTTTCTTTTGTTTCTCTTGCCTGAGGAGATAGATTACAAAAAAAAAAAAAAATCACTAAGAGTAATGTCAGAGAGTTTACTGCCTATGTTTTTTCCTAGGATTTTTGGTTTCATTTTTTACAAGTATCTGTCCAGTTTCCCAACATCATTTATTGAATAAATGGTCTTAACTGCTCTGTATGTTCTTGCCTTCTTTGTCATAGATTAAATGGCCATGTAGGAGTGGCTTTATTTCTGGGCCCTCTATTCTGTTTCATTTTGATCTATGTTTCTGTTTTTATGTCAGTACCATGCTATTTTGATTACAGCATATAGTTTTATATCAGATATGATTCCCCCAAATTTGTTCTTTTTTCTCAAGATTTCTGTGATTATTTGGGGGGGTTTTGTGGTTTCATATAAATTTTAGGATTTGTTCTAGTTCTGTGAAAAAAATGCCATTGATATTTTGAGAAGAATTGCATTGAATCTATGAATTGCTTTGGGTATGGATATTTTAATTTTGTGAATTATTTCTATCCATGGGCATGGCATACACTTCCAATTATTTATATCTTTTTCATTTTCTTTCTTCAATGTCTTACAGTTTTTAGAATACAGATCTTCTACTTCATTGGTTAAATTTATTCCTAGGTAATTTTAGTGCAATTATAAATGGGATTTTCTTAATTTTTTTCTTATAATTCTTTATTGGTGTATAGAAATATATACCAATTTTTAATAATAATTTTTTATCTTGCTACTTTACTGAATTTATTTATTAGTTCTAATAGCATTTAAGTGGAAGCCTTAAGGTTCTCTATATATAGTATCATGTTATCTACAAATAATGACAGTTTTACTTCTTTTTCCATTTGGATGCTTTTTATTACTTTTTTTTTTTTCTGATTGCTATGGCTAGGTCTTCACATACTATATTGCATAAAAGTGGTGAAAGTGGACATCCTTGTCTTATTCCTAATCTTAAAAGAAATGATTTTAGCTATTCCTCATTGAGTATGATGTTAGCTCTGGTTTGTTGTATATGACCTTTAGTAACTTGAGATATGTTCTCTCTATTCCCATTTTGCTGAGACTTTTTATCATAAATGAATGCTAGATTTTATCAAACACTTTTTCTCCATTTATTCATATAATCATATGATTTTTATCTTTCATTTTGTTTATGTGGTGTATCATGTTAATTGATTTGTGGATATTGAAACAAGACTGCATCCCAAGATAAATTTCACTTAATTATGGTGTATGATCTTTTTGATGTGTTGCTAAATTTAGTTTGTTAATATTTTGCTGAAGATTTTTGCACCTATGTTCATTAGGGATATTGGCCTATAATTTTTTTTTTCTTTGTAAGATCTTGGTCTGGTTTTGGAATTCAAGTAACAGTGGCCTCATGAAGTAAGCTTGGGAGCCTTCTCCTTTCTTGAATTTTTTGAAATAGTTTGAGAAGGATGGGTGTTAATTGTTCTTTGAACGTTTGGTAAAATTCACCTGTAAATTCATCTGGCTTAGCACTTTTTATTGTTAAGAGTTTTTTTTATTACTGATTCAGTTTTGTTAGTAGTAATCAGTTGATTCAGATTTTCTCTTCCTTCTTGATTTATTTTTGGAAGACTGTATGTGTCTAGGAATTTACCCATTTCTTCTAGATTGTTCAACTTGTTGGCATATAATTGTTCATAATATTTTCTTATAACTATTTGTATTTTTGTGGTGTCAGATGTCAATTCTCCAATTTCATTTCTGACTGTATTTGGGTCCTGTCTCTTCTTTTCTTGTTGAGTCTGCTTAGTTTCATCAATTATACTTATCTTTTCAAAGAACCAGCTTTTGGTTTTACTGATCTGTAGGATTATTTTTTTAGACTCTATTTTGTTTATTTTTACTCTGTTCTTTATTATTTCTTTCCTTCTACTCATTTTAGACTTTGCCTGCTGTAGTTCCTTTAAGTGTAAGGTTAGATTGTTTATCTGAGATTTTTCATGTTTCTTGAGGTAGGCCTGCATTACTATGAATTCCCTCTTAGGACTGCTTTCACTGTGTCCCATAGACTTCAAATTATTCTGTTTTTGTTTCAATTTTTCTCAAGGTATCTTTTTGTTTCTTCCTTGATCTTGTTATTGACCCATTCATTATTTAGTAGCATGTTATTTCACCTCAATATGTTTATTTTTCAGTTTTTTTCTTGTAATAATTTCTAGTTTCATAGCATTGTGTTCAGAGAAGACACTTGCTATGATTTCAATCTTCTTAAAATATTTGAAACTTGTTTTGTGGCCTATCATGTATATGGTCTATCTTGGAAAATGTTCCATATACACTTGAAAATAATGTATACTTGGCTGCTTTGGGGTAAAATGCTCTGACAAAATTTTTCTCTTTACCTTTTAAATTACCTGCCTAGAAAGCAAAAAAATTGTGTCTTACCAAAATAATTATTGTACTTTACATTGTCTGATCAGGTTTGTGATTACTTAAGAAAACCCCATTCTCTCAATATTTAATGAGCTATGTTTTTATTTTAATAACTATGTAATTTTCTGTATTTGCCTTCAATGTGTTTAATCATTGCTTCAGCTAAATGGATAACTAAGTATTGCTTCACAGTGATCTATGATCTTATTTGATCAATCAATTTAAAACTTTTGATATTTTTGACAAACTTCCCTAAAACAAATTCTAAATAAAGTTGTGTGTGTGTGTGTGTGTGTGTGTGTGTGTGTGTTTTACTTCAATCTTACTTTAGTATTATTCAGAGAGTTCCTGGGGTATATTAAAAGATTTTTTTCTCTACTCCAGAAAGTGAATTTTAGGATGTTGCCTTAGCCTAATCTGAATTAAGTATGGTAAACAGGAGGCCTTAAGGAAAGGGCCTATTAGCTAGATACACCTTGTATCCTCTTGTTTCTGATTTGCTTAGCAAGAATTTGCCTGCCACTTGTGTTCTGCTCTTCCTAAACTACCTTTAAATTACCTGTTTACTATACATAATTCAAGTTAGCTTAAGGTAATCTTAGGATGCTAAGATTCCCTTCCTGAAGTAGGCCTTTTCATCTGAATCTCACAGGCAAGAAGAGGGAGAGTCAAATTTTCTTTCTGAATCTTTTGGTTCTTAATAAAGAGCTTACAATCAAAGATAATGCAATTGTTCACATATCTCAGGCTATTGCAAGGTGGGGGGGCGGTAATAATTCAACCTCCAAATGACTGTTGGATTTGCCATAATGATGTGATCTTGTAGTTCTGCCTGTCAAAAACACCTCCCTGATTTCCAATGCCTCAGCTTCGCTGGAATGAACTCACCCCCTACACCCCATGTCAGACTACCTAACCCCGGAGCTCCATTTCTTACTTTAAGGGAAATAGCAGGATCCACTGCTAATGCTGTAGCCACACCACAGTGATTATTGGATTCACTTGCAAAAGTCGTTCTAGCTGATTGAATAGCTCTGGATTTACCTACTTGCAGAACAAGAATAAATTTGTTCAAGAGTCAATAGTACCTCTGTATCTGGGTAAATATTTCTGAGGAAGTGGTGACACAGTTACATGAAGTACACAAACATGAAAACTGACTTAAAGAAGTACTTCCTTCTTTGGAATCATTTCTTGACTTGTTTGATTCCAGCTGGTTTGAGTCATGGGGACCTGACTCAGGAATACTTTTCAAAACATGTGCATTGTTTTGTTGCTAATAAGTATCATTGTTTCCCTAATAAACTGATTTCTTTCAAAAGTTTTAAATGCATGTGGGCAGCCATTGACCAGCTGACAGATGGTTTCTTTCCAATTGGAACAACAAAAGGGAACAGAAGAATGTAGCTCCAAGAATATAGCTTGATATTGTCTCTTTGAATACTACACTGAGACCCGAAGAGGCAATAATAACTTAGACTCATAGTAAGGCCAATATTTCTTTTTAATCAAACCTCTTAAACAGTCAAAAAGATTATCAAAATTGAAGACAGTTGAACTAACTTTCTAGATGCAAGGTGGAGCTGCTCCTGGTGCCAATCAGCTCCACTTGACCAGAAACACAGAATATCTAGTCAACCAAACCCAAATGCCAATGCTGGGATCTATACTTATTTCCTTGTTCCTTGATCTTTCTAAATAAACTTGGTTATGCTAATCATGCCCTGTCTCCACACTGTTGCTTCTAACATTCTATGAAACTTGCTCTTGATGAAAATCCTTCTGAAAGAGTGCTCCCCTGTTTGTGAGGGACTATACTCCCCAATCAGTGGATTGATTTCCCTCAAATTAAGGACATCAGACTTTTTGCTAAATTATTTTGGTTGTGTCATTTGAAAATTTCATCAAGAAAATAAATACAACCCACAGAATGGGAGAAAATATTTGCAAATCATATATGTGATAAGGAAGTTTTATCCAAAATATGAGTATAAAAAAACACAACTTCAAAAGACAGTTGACCCATTTTTTTAATTGAATAAATATCAATTTTTAATTAAAAATAACTCAATTTTTTAAAAATACAACTAACCCAATTTTAAAATTCCAAAGTATTTGAATAGAATTTCTCCAAGGAAGATATACAAATGGTCAATAAGCACATTTTTTTAAATGCTTATTATTAGCCATTAGGGAGAGCAAATCAAAATTAAAATGGAATACCACTTCACATCCACTATATGGTTATAATAAAAAATACAATAACAAATTGGAACCCTCATACTATATTGGTGGTGACAATTTAAAATGCTGCTTTTGGTGAACAATTTGACAGTTCCTGAAAAGGTTAAAGATGGAGTTACATCACCCAGAAATTCTACTCATATGTGGATACCCAACATAAATGAAACTATAAATACAAAAACTTAGATAACTGTTTGTAGCAGTGTTATTCATACTATCTAAGATATCTTTAAAAACCAAATGTCTATCAATTAATAAATGAATAAACAAAATGTAATATATCTATACAATGGACGATGATTGGGCAATAAAAAATTGAAGTACTGATACATGCTACAACATAGATGAATCTTGAAAATATTATGCTATTTGAAAAAAGTCATTAACAAAAGTCCACATATTGTATGATTTTATTTATGTTAACTGACAAAACGAGGCAAACTTATGGAGACAGAGGTTGTCTAGGGCTGGGGTGAGGGGCATGGCAGAGGGGTGGGTGGAGGGCTTCTTTGGAGTAGTAATAAAAATGTCCCAGAATTAAAATGTGAAGACAGTGGCACGATTCTGTGAATATACTGAGAACTGCTGAATTGTACACATTAAATAGTTGAATTGTGTGGTATGTAAATTATATCTGAATAAAACTGTTTTAAATAAAATTTGGGAGTTCCCTGATGGGGTAGTGGCTAGGCTTCAGCGTTGTCAATGCTGAGGCCTGGGTTCTTCCCACATAAAGAAAAAAATAATAATAAAATAAATAAATAAATAAATAAATAAAATTTATCTCAAAGCTATATTTTACCCAATCAGATGTTTGCTCTGTGTTCTTTTTCCCACCCCAAATAATTATTGGTTACACTGTCCAACCAAGCTTCAACAAAATTAAAGATAATGTTGCAGGAGGCTGGAGAGGTCCGGAGAAGGGGCCTCCAGTGGGTTCTTGGCAGCACGCAGGAAAGAGTTCAAGCAGGAGCCAAAATGAAAGTAAAGCAAAATTAAGTTTATTCAAGCAGAGGAGTGGCAAGAAGCAGGCTCCTCCATAGACAGAGTAGCAGCGATCCTGCAGGGATTTAAGCCTATTATTGATGTCCCTTTAATTAGGGACTGTACATTCAAATTTATGGATAGGAGGAATATTCAGGTATTTTCTGAGAAGAAGTGGAGATTTCACGGAAGGGCTTTATCAGACGTTTTGTATTCTTTCATGGTCTTTCATTTCTGACAATGGCGGGTTTGCCTTTTAGAATGTTAATACGTTGTAATGAACATACAGCCAGTTTTAGGATTGATGCCAGGTGAAAACTGGCACCATTGGTTCTATGTGGTTGCAGCTGGTTTTAGGAACTCTCAGATTATTAACCTTCCATACTGCCTTGTGGTCTAGTGATAAGTTTCAAGAAAAAGTTTCAAAAGAGGCTGAGATTTCTCATTCTGCTGCCAGCCTTGCCTTTCATCTTCCGCAGTCAGTACTGTGTTTTTATCTACCTCAATAAAATTAAACAATTTTACTGTAATTAACTCAACATAGAAATTCCCCTCTGTACCCTGACCCCCATTATCTCATTGCTCCAAAAGTAAAGTTCAAAATTAAATCTTTCTGCAACTTGACATCCTAAGACATTCAAGTCCAAAGGAATTAAAACCCTAAATAGAATTCTCTAGTTCTTGTGTGTTAAAATACAAAGTCCTAAGTTTAAGTTTACAAACTATCTTCCCCAAGTTTGTATTCAACTCAGACTCAGCCAGAGTCTCGACTCAGTCATTGAGAGCTCCAGTGTCTGTGCGTTGGTGAAAGCCAATCTCCTACAGCAGCTGTAGCCTGTTTATTGCTGTGATTAGGTGCAGAGTTTTTAAAGCAGCAATTCCCAAAGTGTGGTTCTTGGATCAGCAGAAGCAACAACAGAAGCCAGGGATTTGTTAAAAAGGCAAATTCTCAGGCCATACCCCAGCCCTGCTAAATCAGAAACTGTGATAGGGTCCAATAATCTGTGCATTAGTAAGCTATGGTAGGCAGCTGTCATTGCCAAGGTCTCCAGGCAGGGCAGGTTTCGGCGGTGGTACACCCAATTGAAAAA